>JAHPZR010035557.1:5000-37973 GCA_019787425.1 Platygyra sinensis
CAACTTTGGTTTTCATTTGCTTAAACTATGGGGTGAATAATACCGACTGGGAATTCTAACAAAGGATTGATGATCAGGGTTCAAATTACAATCTAGAACTGTATTAAGGGTAAATAAATCTAGGTCATATAAACAAGTGAGCTTGTCCAGGTCTCGTTTAGTTTTACAAAAGGTCGATAGCGAGTTATTAAATTGGCCATGGATTTGAATTAAGTTTCCTGTATAGTTGAAAAACGGTAGTTCCTTTAAAGTCAATCTGGCAGATTTCTCTGCTACAGCTTTAGATCCTTTCATAATAATATTCAATATAAATAACTAAAATAGAAGAATATCAAAGTCAGATCCCACTTAGCTGGCAGGGTCCATTTGATCTGATCGGGACTCACGCTCTCTTAGTTTGGATAAATCGCCAAGTGACTCCAGACGAATCGCCGTTGATGTATCTGTTTTGCGAAGAAAGATTGCAACCCCTTTCGACCAGCACCACTTGTAACTGTGCATGTTTTGGTGAGCCTTGGCAGCATATAATAGTTCTTGTAATCTTGGCGTAAGGTGACTGTAAATCCTGATTCGGTTAATCTCCGCAGTAGGAGAGAATCCCAAGGCCTCTGGAGTTAATTTAGAGGTGCTGCGTCTCGAAGCCAGTACTTTGTCCCGAGCCATTCTTCTTGTAAATTTACAGACAATCGCGTTAGGTTGTCTTCGGCGGCCATTATCTATCGCTGCATTACGTTGTGGAACCCTATGTGCAGTGTCAATATCATAAACAGAGATATCATTTCCAAGGGCAGAAAATAGCTTTAGGCAAAGGTTGGCCGTATCTTCTGATGATTCATTCTCGTTTACTAATGGAACACCTACAATCTTTAAGTTGTACTGGTAACTGTAATGAAGCATGTCATCAATGGCTTTATCGATCCTGTCAACATTTTTTCCTAGTAAGTCCAACCTCAAAGAGAATCTGCCAAGATCTTCTTCTAAACTGGTCTTAGATTGTACCAGGGCATCGTAGCTGTCACTAAGAAATTGTACATCCTGCGTATCTGGTGGAATTACGGTTGCTGTACAGCTATCTCTTTGTTCCGCCATCTTGCTTTTGATAGATTCGAACTCCTTCTTTAACTCTTCTAGTTGCCTCTTCACCTGCTCGTTTTCGTTGCGTAGAGCTTTCACTTTATCCTTGTCTCCCATTTCTTAATTTGTTAAGTTGTTACAATAAACAAATATTCAATATTGTTGCGACAAAACTAGATTTTGCCGGAGCGCTCGCTGAAGCGTCCGACCAGCGTCCGACCAGCGTCCTTCACGTATGGATCTGAACTCAGCGTCCTTCACTTTAAATTTCGCGGTATGTGTTTCATTTCGCGAGGATAAGGCGAAAACAAAACAGCTAAGGTTTTTACCTTAAACACGGCTCTAAAAGGGGCGTCTCTTTTACATATCTTTTTCAACAAAGAAACTATCTCTGCAACAATAGTGAATTTTCTTGTCGAATTTACGAGTTCGTAGCGAAACATGAAGACTTGTGTTTTTATCGCGATAGTTGTCGTTGGTCTCTCTGGGGGCAGATTTTCGGATCAGAAAGGCTGTTGCCTAAGCAGTAAAACTCGGGAAAAGAACGTTTGTAGAGGCAGAATGATTGAACTTAGTACCGAGATGGCTCGAGTGGCGGAGGTTGACCATGGAAATTGGGAAAGTGACCGGAAGTGCGTAGATCACGCGCGTGTTCACGAGAGTGCCCAGTCGTTTGACCGCTGTGAAGGCCAGAGGTCGCGATTCTTGGTACTGACCAAAAGGAGCGCGGCCTCTGGGACGAGAATGGACACAATCCGTTCTTGAGTTCAGATCCATACGTGCGATGCTACACTCTCGTCTTAACGAGCGATAGCAGTTATCATTTCAGGTAATATCAGTTCTCCGTTTTAGTGTAAAGAACGCTTTTGTGACAGCGTATCTTTTGGAATCATCCCTAGCTCGGTTTAAAAATGTGTGCTGTTTTCAAACTATTTCGTGTTTGCTAAGCTTTAAACAGGAAACAGGGAAACGAATGGATCTCCTCAGCTGCTTGTTTATTTTCTCCCCGCTATGAAAGAGAACAAGAAGTTCACAAATGTGTTCACCCAAAACATTTCCGAGTTAGCGGCATTAATATTAGTAATGTTGTGACAAAAGAAACATCTCAAATATTACTGCAGACACTGTGGCACTTACGGAAACTCCAAATAAATTTAGTCAGTCTTTGAGGGGAATCATTCACCGATATAGGATATAATATCGGTCGAGTTGAACTGCTTCTCGGTTGTATTAATCGATATCATTTTGTATTTTGAACTGTTTACTGTTAAAACCAACGGTGGCAACCAAATAAAAACGTGCTATTCCGGGACACGATGTGACTGTGACTTGTAAATACACGACTTAAGCTGTTGAGTAAAATTGTTACTCAACAGCTTAAGTCATCTATTTACAAGTTCTATGGTTGTTTTAATCCTAAGATTATTTTCAGAAACACGCGCCGCATAAAGTCTTTTTTCCCCTATAAAGACAGACTCAGCCGCTCCCTTAAGTCTAAAGTCGTTTATAAGGCTAGCTGCTGGGATTGTGATGATTGCTACATTGGGAAAACAAAACGTGGATTACATGACAGGAAAACAGAACATTTCAAGGCGCTGACGAGTAACAGCCATTCTTCTGCCATTGCCGACCACATGACCCAAACAGACCACAAGATTAAATGGGATCACTTTGACATTTTAGCTACTGGACAGTCTGATATACACTTTAAAATTAAGGAAACCTTATTGATTCGCGATTTGAAACCAGCGCTTAATGAAAATGTTGGCAGTGAGAAACTTCTTCTGTATTAGCCACTTATATTTTTCCAGCAGACTTAACTAGGTCTGTTTATTTTATTTACTTTTTCAATGTCATTGCTTTCCTTATTTGGTATTAGCTTTTGCGTTTAAATTTAATTGTAGTTTAGGTAACCGTTACTTCTGAAGATGTATGTTGGAGCATACGAAACGTCAAGTTCATAAATGAAAGTTTTTACAACATGCGTTGTCTCGTTATGTTTATAACCACAGTTTGTTTGTTATTTTAATGAAGTTGAAATGGCCAAAGAATAAGAGTACGGAAACACTTCTTTCAAGCACTCAGATTTATGACGGCGCCTACCTCTCGCGTGACGGCTACGCCCCCTTCGACCACACGCTCGAAACAAGACGGGGGTCAGGAAACTCGGGGTTGTAAGCAGTAGATAGATAGATAGATAGACAGACAGACAGACAGACAGACAGACAGATAGATAGATAGATAGATAGATAGATAGATAGATAGATAGATAGATAGATAGATAGATAGATAGATAGCAGTTTTATTGTGAAAATACGCTTAGCTTTTGTGAGACCAGCAAGCTAGACTCACCAGCTAGTAGAACGACACTGGTTCTTGCTCTTCCGAAAAGGGCAAAGACACTTATGCCTCAAGTGAATTAAGGAATGGCTCTAGCTATATTTGGAGAGGGTGGTCTAATTGAAAATAAATTTAACCTATCGCTTATGAACTTTCATGGGGTGAAGTATTTGAAAGAAGCTTTCAATTTTTCGTTTCAAGAAATTTGCTTTTTGGTCACGTGACCTGCCACACCCAATTGTTTACATAAATTTGAACCCAAATTTACAATAGTTTTCAGTTTTAATGCGTGAACAATTTTGATTTATGCGAGTGGCTATAACCACCAAGTTTAGAGAATTAATCGGGCTTTGATCGATTTAGGGACGGACCATTAGAAAAGTGATGGGGGGGGGGGGAGGGGAATTTTCAGCTTGCACGAATTGTTTTTTTCGCTCACGGCTTGTGCAGGAATTTTTTTTTCAGGCGAAACCCTCTGCGCGAATTTTTTTTCAGACAAATATTGCTTTTTGAAAAGGTCATAGCCCAACACAAACTCCCCTATGTGGTTTTACGGTAGTGGCACGTAAGCCTCTAAAGTTTTGTTCTGGCGAGTTTGTCTTTGAGCGATTTACCTTTTTGAAAAGTTAATAGACAGGCCAACACAAACTCTCCTACACTCTTTTTTTTTTTTTATTAAGAACCAGTAAAATTTAGCTCAGGCTCAATGTTCTTATTTTTTCGGCCATTTCAGCCTCAAAATCTTCTTATTTTGTTCTTAAAATTCTGTGTTCTCTAATGGTGGTTGTGGGAGAAACCCAGTACTTCGATAGAAGCTTGGAGGAGTAGTGTGTTACGTTTCAGGACGGAAGCAGTGACTATATGGCACAAATGATAGCATTGATGCCGGGACTGGCCTAATTCTATTGTAATATGTACCTGTACTATACACTGTACTGCAATTACCTTTCACATGCATCATACAGTGATGGACAAAGAACCTGTGCTTATCAGTACATGTATACAGTACATGTAGTGTTCATTTTTTATACTCATACATGTTATCTGTTACTGTTTACACACGAAAAGTGTGATGATGAAGTTTAAGAGTGATGTATATATCTGGAAGACTGTATAGTAAAGCCCTGAATTTTGAAAAGAAACGTTAGCTTTACACTGTCGTTGCAGTCTGATGTCGTTTTGTTGAAAAAAATTTCAGCCTCAGATTGTTCTTAAATTGTTCTTATTTTTCGAGCGATTTCAGCCTCGATGTTCTTATTAAGTTTGTTCTTATTAAAAAAAAGAGTGTATGTGGTTTTACGATAGCGGCACGTAAGCCTCTAAAGTTTTGTTCTGGCGAGTGTCTTTGAACGATTTACCTTTTTGAAAAGTTAATAGACAGGCCAACACAGACTCTCCTTTGTGGTTTTACGATAGCGACACATAAACGAGGGTCCACAATAGGGTTCTCAGATCCCGCTTTCCCGCTCATTTTTTCCTGTCAATCCCGCTATCCCGCCCTTTTTTGCTTGGAAATCTCGATCCCGCACACTTTTCAGAGACGTTAACTAATTTAATAATCAACGAAAAAATTTATGAAAATAGATATCGCATAAACGATCACAAAGGGATTCAATGGGTAGCAGATAAGTAAGCGCAAAAGATTGTAATTTTCCTTTATGTAAAAACTTTTACTGTTTTCATTTCTTTTGTCAACGTATCAGAAAAAGAAAAAGATTGTTCATTCCCATATTCAAGAGATGGCCCGTAAAACACACCCGACAGTATCTTTCAAAGCTTCCAGCGTGTTCACTTTCCTCGAAATCTAGGCTAGAACTTTTTTTACGAATGAAAGCATTCCTAGGCCATTCGGTGTGAGGCCATCCTGGCCAAGACAAGCCAAGCGCTTTGGAAAAGGTCGAAACAATAGAAAAACTAGTAAGGATTGGGGTGTCGTTACACACGCAAGCTGCGAAAGTGTTGGAAATGGACAAGAACGAGGTTGAGAAATGGAAAGATGTCATTAATGTCAGTAGCCTCCTATGCGGGCATTCTTTGGGCTCATCACGCAATCTTTGATGGCTTGTTTGGGCTCTTCTCGCAATATTTGATTGCTTGATGAGCCCAAAGAATGTCTGCGTGGGAGGGTATGACGAGATCTTTAATTTCCTACGATTTCAAACACACTGACGTCCGCCTAATATCCTAAACAAATAATAAACTTTCTTCATTATCCGCCATTGTTGAAACACTTTCGTGTGGTCTGCATGTGACGTATAACAAAAAAGGACCACAGCTCTCTTATGATTGGCTATCATAAAAAAACACGCGTGAAAACCGATGTGAGAGGTGATTCTAAAAACAAAAAGACACGGAACAGGGTTTACTCAGGGTCAGTATGAAAGATGAAGGCCCCGGGTAATGGCTCCTGGTCGCCTACAATCTTATGATACTTTCGTAGTCAAGCGATAGTGGATACGTTTGACAGAACCTGACAGGAACCGCCACTATTCATTACTTGAAACCTGACACAGCTATACGCAATATAGTTTCACTTCTGCCAGCTTGCGGTTTTTGCGCTGGTCACCAAACAATTGAAATCCCGTATCCCGCTCTGTTCCCCTTACGAATCCCACATCCCAACCCCATAAAAACACGAAATCCCGCTCCCGCTTGTAATTGCAATACCCACTTCCCGCCCCTTTTTTAAACCTAAATCCCGAATATCACAGCAAAAAAAATGCCAAATCCCGCATCCCGCCAAACCTATTGGGGACCCTCGTAAACCTTAGCAGTTTTAGTCAGACGAGCATGTCCTGGAGCGAAGATAGTCTGCCTGCCAATGAAAACCACACTTTGTGGTTCTTTTTTTTTTTAAAAAAAAAGTACCAGTGGCAATGTTAATGTTGCTGTTTATGTGGTTAACACTTACTACTACGTGTGAATGACTTTTTCATTGTATTATAGAATTCTTATTCAAGGCACGGGCTCCTGTTCAAGGGGATAAGACTCATCCTCTAATTTTTATTCTGAGCATAACGAATTTTATAGCATATAATATTTACAAAGATACCAGATTCTAATATTAATTTATTACAAATTGTATTTTATTATCTCCATTACAATACAGTATACAGTGTATGTTGTCGCACAACGAGCCAGACGTTCTTTGCAACCAAAAACAGACCTTGGATCCCGTGGAGATGAAGAACTTTTAGTTCTACATCTCCACGGGATACCAGTGGCTTGTAACATTCCAGTGTAATCATATCCCTGGCAGTGATCGTTTGTGTTCCACAAAACGCGTCATGTGTCCAGACACTTTGAAAATCAGTTTATGTTATGCAGTCAGAAATTCTCAAAAATTATTGCAACGAGGTTTTCAAAAACCTCTCAAAAGGTTACGCTCACGATTACTATGCGTGATAGAAATCACGAGCTCATAATCTTATTGTTTTCAAGTAATGCGACGCGATTCTGAAACCACACGACCGAAAAATCACTATCACGAGTTTGTTACATATCCAGAAGCACTCAACAACTGTACTGCATGGACTTCAATGAGACTGGGTGAACCAGAACCCACCACAGCATGTTCCTATAATGCAACGCACGACGGAAAAACACTTTGACGATTTTGTTTCATATCCCAAAGCACTCAGCAACTGTATTGCATGGACTTCAGCCTGGATGACCCAGAAAGGATATGTAACATGTTCTTATAATGTCACGCACGACGGAAAAATCTCTATCACGATTTTGTTACATATCTCGAATTACTCATGAACTTCAGCCTGGGTGAACCTGAAAGGATATGTAACATGTTCCTATAATGTACGTCACGCACGTCGGAAAAGTAAAGCGGCCTTCACACGGCAAACTAAAGTTGGCAAACTCGTGTTGGCAAACTCAAGTTGATGTGTGTGAACGGCACAAAAACAGTCGGCAAACAAGTTGGCAAACAAATAGAACTTGCCTCTATTCTCGCCAACATTTTCGCCAACTTTTTCGTGTTGGTCAACTCGTATATGACGTGTGAACGGTTGGCCAACACGTGTTGGTAATTTTCAACCATTCAAAACGAGCTCTATTCACGTGATTTATTTGTGTGACACTTCACAAAATGGGGGATGCGAGTCAACACTTTTTAAATTTAATATCAAAGCGGTTCACAATTGTCCGGCTGTTCGGGACGTTTCATCTATAGCCTACAAAGATACTAAAAACAAACAAAACAAAACGAAGGAGCGCGCGGACAAACTTGGTTTGTCCAAACCTTTCTAATTCTCCACCGCTTTCTGGATCTTCTCTTCTTCTCTTCTGTTTCACTGTTGTACGTGATTGAAACTGCACTAAAAAGCGGCCATGTTGGAAATTGCCGTGTTTGTTATTTGCCACGAGTTTGCCGTGTGAAGGAACGAGTTTGCCAACTTTTTGAAGTTTTCCAACACGAGTTTACCAACTTAAGTTTGCCGTGTGAAGGCCGCTTAACTTTGACGATTTTGTTACATATTTTGAAGCACTCATCAGCAACTGTGTTGCATGGACTTTAGCCTGGGCGAACCCGAAAATATCCTCTAACCCTCGGCAACGTCAATTCTACGTGGACGTTTGCGTGGGCAAACCAGAGAGCATTTATAATTTGTACCTATACGGATTTTCTATGTATCCGAAATAGTTGTCTTCCAGAAAACTATTGTACGATGACTCAGTATAGGGTATAGCTCACAAATGAAAACAGTGATTTTTAGTACCTGTCTAGTCCCCATACTATCTAAAAGCATGACAATCCGTGTAAGTTAATTATCATATAAATGAAAGATTAATCTAATGATATAACTTGGTACCTTCGTCTTGTTGTCTTGATTCGATGCTCTACGAGGTTGGTCACGGCTAGCGCTAGCTGAAGACACTTTTTGGTTCTCTCTGTCGTTCTCAGGTGATTGAATTCATGTACAAGCCAATCGCGGTTGTCGGTTTTGTTTGGTTTTCAACAACAGTTTAATGGTTTGCCGCAACAACAAATCCAAACGTATATCCAGGGGCAGCTTCTTTGTTGTTCTTCCCGCGAAAGGAAAACAAGCGCGCCTTCTTTAACTCCACGAGGAAAATTCGACTGAAAACTGGATCAATTTCGCACAAATGCGTCAGGAGAAACACCATATCTTCTAATTCGGGAGGCAAGTCTCGTTTTGTGCCCGTTTTCAATGACCGATGACGGGTTCATTGGAAGTCGAAGTCTCTATTATGTGTAGGGGAACAATAATCCCGCGTTGTGAAAATTTATTATAAAAAAATAAATTATGTGGCCAGATCATATCTGAAAATTACCAGGTTACTTATAGTACACAGTGTCTTTTATTGAAAGCAATTATCGCAAACCACAATAGAACCGCAAAATTCTTGCGATGACATCAACCTAACAGATAAATGACGTCACGCCATAGCAACCGGACCTGGACCTTCCTTCTGGATGAATTTTTTTTCTTTACCTTCTTCTTTGCACGAATTTTTTTTCTTGGAAATTTCCCTTGCATGAATCTTTTTTTTGGTTTTTTCCCCTCCCCCCCCCATCACTTTTCTAATGGTCCGTCCCTAATTTCTTTTCTTTCAATTATAACGTATATCATAAAAATTCTTTTTCTTTGGCCATCGTAGCTTAATGAGAAATAGCACACAAACTGCAGTTACAAACATGACAATAAAACGCATGTTGGAAAACAAAATTATTTAACTTTAACTTGACGTTTCGTATGTTTCTACATACATCTTCAGAAGTGACCGTTAGTAATACAAGTAGCAACTAAGTTTAAATTTTAGATAAGTAACTAAGTAACAATAACAATGACAAAAGCTGAGTACAAAAAATATTTGCATACAAAAGATGCAAACTAATAGAGGTAAAGCTTTTCGCTGCTTACATTATCGTTTAGGGTCGGTTTCAGTTCTTGAATTAGAAGAGTCTCCTTTATCTTGCAGTGGATATCAGAGCGACCTTTTGCTAATATTTCGAAGTGGTCCCATTTTAAGTTGTGACCAGTTGACGTGACGTGGTCTGCGATAGCAGATGCATGACAGGCACTAGTGATCCCTTTAAAATGTTCAGTTTTCCTGTCATGCAATCTACGTTTTGTTTTGCCGATGTAAAAATCCTGGCAGTCCCAACAACTAGCCTTATAAACAACTTTTGACATTTGAGAACGGTTAATCTTATCTTTGTAGGGAAAAAAGGACTTGATGCGATGAGCGCTTTGGAAAATCACCCTAAGATCAATGCAGCCATAAAATCTATTAATGCAGGTCTTAAGCTGTTTAGTAACAATTTTACTTTGTGCCCCTAAATAAGGTAGAATTAAGATTGTTTCTTTTTTGGGAACTGTGGTGGTTGGATTTCTTGGTCTGTTTTGCTGTCTGTTCAAGACATCATTGATGTTGTAATTGATAACACCAGCAGGGTAACCATTCTGTAACAACAGTTTCCTCAGTTCATCCAGACAAGATCGTAAAAGGGACGGCGACGAACAGATGCGAAAACAACGAAAAGTGAGTGTGCGGATGAGGTTTACTTTGTATTTCCTAGGTGTGAAGGAGTCCCATTTTGTGTACAGGCCGGTAAAGGTCTTCTTTCGGTAAATAGATGTTGAGAAAGTGTGATTGCATCGTTTGATGAGAATGTCCAAGAAAGGGATTGCATTGTTCTCTTCAAATTCAACGGTGAATTTGATGTTTGCGTGATGTTTGCGCTGCCTCGGTCAGTCTTGAAGGTTCTGCTTGAGTTTGCTACAAAGAGGAGCCATTTCATATTTAATGGTCAATACTACGACCAAATTGACGGTGTGGCTATGGGCTCTCCTTTAGGTCCTGTTTTGGCCAATATCTTTATGTGCCATTTTGAAGAGAAGTGGGTCCTGAACAACAACGCTCGCCCTTCGGTATGGTTTCGATACGTAGACGACACTTTCACCTTGTTCGACAGTAAAAACACGGCAACCCAGTTCCTGCAGTATCTCAATAACTGTCACGCAAACATCAAATTCACCGTTGAATTTGAAGAGAACAATGCAATCCCTTTCTTGGACATTCTCATCAAACGATGCAATCACACTTTCTCAACATCTATTTACCGAAAGAAGACCTTTACCGGCCTGTACACAAAATGGGACTCCTTCACACCTAGGAAATACAAAGTAAACCTCATCCGCACACTCACTTTTCGTTGTTTTCGCATCTGTTCGTCGCCGTCCCTTTTACGATCTTGTCTGGATGAACTGAGGAAACTGTTGTTACAGAATGGTTACCCTGCTGGTGTTATCAATTACAACATCAATGATGTCTTGAACAGACAGCAAAACAGACCAAGAAATCCAACCACCACAGTTCCCAAAAAGAAACAATCTTAATTCTACCTTATTTAGGGGCACAAAGTAAAATTGTTACTAAACAGCTTAAGACCTGCATTAATAGATTTTATGGCTGCATTGATCTTAGGGTGATTTTCCAAAGCGCTCATCGCATCAAGTCCTTTTTTCCCTACAAAGATAAGATTAACCGTTCTCAAATGTCAAAAGTTGTTTATAAGGCTAGTTGTTGGGACTGCCAGGATTTTTACATCGGCAAAACAAAACGTAGATTGCATGACAGGAAAACTGAACATTTTAAAGGGATCACTAGTGCCTGTCATGCATCTGCTATCGCAGACCACGTCACGTCAACTGGTCACAACTTAAAATGGGACCACTTCGAAATATTAGCAAAAGGTCGCTCTGATATCCACTGCAAGATAAAGGAGACTCTTCTAATTCAAGAACTGAAACCGACCCTAAACGATAATGTAAGCAGCGAAAAGCTTTACCTCTATTAGTTTGCATCTTTTGTATGCAAATATTTTTTGTACTCAGCTTTTGTCATTGTTATTGTTACTTAGTTACTTATCTAAAATTTAAACTTAGTTGCTACTTGTATTACTAACGGTCACTTCTGAAGATGTATGTAGAAACATACGAAACGTCAAGTTAAAGTTAAATAATTTTGTTTTCCAACATGCGTTTTATTGTCATGTTTGTAACTGCAGTTTGTGTGCTATTTCTCATTAAATAACGTATATCATTTGGAAAGGGACTGGAACTAGGCAAAAATAGGATGTAATGACAAAAGTATAAAACATTTTCGGATTCCCCATTTAGAACTACACATACCAAGGTTAGATAAAGGTTTTGAAAGATAAAGCAAGAGTTTACTAGTACGTTTAGATCTTGTAGCTTAAATTTTTTTCAATTTAGGACGTGGTCAGTCACGTGAGCACATATGTCGAGTAAATTGTCCGGAAGAAAACTATTTTGCACATGAATCAACTAGTAGAAGCTAAGATTTTAGCTTAGAGATTAAATTTAAAAAAAGTGCCCAAATTATCACATATAAGCCAGACTCATGCCTTAATTCAGTTGAGCGCTCAACATATGTGTCGTGTTTGCACTCAGGATCCCCCTATGCTCCACTGCCCAAAGAGACGAAACCCCATTCCATTCACTTTTTGACAACACAACGTCTGCCCCAAACTTTCTTCCCTAGATTCAGCTTCGGACTTGCCAAACGACCATGAGTTTAAGGAAACACTATCACTTATAAAACCATATAAAAACACTGAGGATCGTTAAAATGAATTCTAAGACCCAGAATTCTAACGTCTCTGCTGTTATCCGTCATATCCTTGCCTCACGATCAGGTCGCCCCAACGCATTTGGGACAAAAACTCCGGTGTATACCGCATTAAAAATGATCACGAGGGAAGATCTTTTGCTTGACTATCATGAAGAGATCGTGGTAGAATTTTTGAAGTATGGTTGGCTGATTAATTATAGTGCCAATCAATTGCCACACTCCACCATGCATAATAATCCTTCAGCCTTGGCATTTGATCACGTACGACATCCAGGCCGAATTGTCTTTCGAAGAGCTCGCCGGTCCTTTCTCGGAAAACCCTCGCTACATTAGCCTCTAGTTTATTCTACACTTCAAATTCCAAAACGTGGTTCTTCCAAACGTCGAGCGTTCATAGATTTCAGTTTTCCACCAGCGTTTTCGTCAGTAGTGGCATTCTATTACCCACCTACATCGATTCTCCATATCATAAAACTTCGGCAACCGGGCCTTGACCGTTTGTGGAATCTCATTTTGGCCAAAGGAGGGAGCTTACCAAAAAACAACTGCAACGTGCTTATCGCCAGTTTCCGATCGAACCTAAAGACTTTTATCTGTTGAGCTTCACATTTGACAATTATGTTTATTTTGACACGCGGTACTCTTTTGAATTACGGACCTTGGCCATGATCTGTCAACGAACCGTCTAATAATAGTCCATGAGCCAAAAATGGCGGATCCGTACCACCTGAGGTGGCAAAGGCTATCGTATATCAAATTAAAGCTTATCATGAGTAGAATCCAAAAATATACAATGGCATGCAAGTCCGTGATGGAAGCTTAAGGCTGTCACGTGACCTTAAACATATCGCACGCAACAGATGAGAATAGAGGGCCTATTTTTTACTCACTGGGAAATCTCGTTTTTTACCAACGCAGACTTGTTTGTTCTTAATAAAAGTCAAAGAAAATTGAAAATCAAAATATACAGCAAGTTTATTTCCCGTTAGAGTTTTTTCTTTGCGAAAACAATGAGAAGTTTTTTGCAGGTAAGAAGCGTGACATGTGTCACGCTACCGTGGTAAAACGCTTCCGTAGACCCTATGCAAAAAGGACTGCCTTTAAATTATTCTTTTGTCCGTATTTAAATTAGCCCCACTAACCTCGTTTTTGAGACAAAAATTGTAAAGAGTTTTTTTATCCAGAGTGAGGTTAGTGAGGCTATTTTGAATACGTTCAAAATAATAATTTAAAGGCAGCCATTTTTGCATAGGGTCTATTACATATAACTAAAAGATATATTTTATGTAGAGAGAGAAAATTTGAAAAGAACTTGCTGATAATATGTACTAAGTAGCTTTTTACTTTCATTAATTGAATTTTAAGCTTAGAATAATTTCTGGACGAGATTGGTTCAAGTTGAGTATCCAGTGGGAAATTGCTCCGTAGCGTTTTCATTATTTATCTTTACCCTAGTTTTTTCCGGTAAAAGAGAAAGGTAGATAAGTTAATGTCTTGAAAAAATGATAACAAGACAGCATATTTTCACACCAAAAGTGATGGCAGTTTTGTTTTAATTATTCCTCCCGTTATGTCTAGTGTATTGAAGTAGTTCAAATAAGATATGTAGTCTGCTGGCAGCCGGTTTTTTCTCTAAGGGTCACTAGGACGAGCGGTTAGTCATCGCGAACGCGAGAAGACGAGCAAGGGTGGTATGGCCGAGTGGGGAAGAAGGCGACGGTATGACCGAGTGGGGAAGAAGGCGAGCCGAAAACTACTCGCGCGTGCCGCGCCCATGTCTCGTCCCATTCCCCTTAAGCCAAAACGTCCCTCCTCATAACCCCTACTGAATTTCGAGAGAAAAACAGACTGCCAGCAGTCTATAAGATATGAAGCTCTTTGATGAATTTATTCCTACCAGGTAGACTGCGAGCAATCTCTTTTTTTCCTGAGAATCCTCCGCGTCGATCTATTAATAGATCGCGCGAGGAGGATTCTCAGGAAAAAAAGAGATTGCTCGCAGTCTACCTGGTAGGAATAAATTCATCAAAGAGCTTCATATCTTATAGACTGCTGGCAGTCTGTTTTTCTCTCGAAATTCAGTAGGGGTTATGAGGAGGGACGTTTTGGCTTAAGGGGAATGGGACGAGACATGGGCGCGGCACGCGCGAGTAGTTTTCGGCTCGCCTTCTTCCCCACTCGGTCATACCGTCGCCTTCTTCCCCACTCGGCCATACCACCCTTGCTCGTCTTCTCGCGTTCGCGATGACTAACCGCTCGTCCTAGTGACCCTTAGAGAAAAAACCGGCTGCCAGCAGACTACATATCTTATTTGAACTACTTCAATACACTAGACATAACGGGAGGAATAATTAAAACAAAACTGCCATCACTTTTGGTGTGAAAATATGCTGTCTTGTTATCATTTTTTCAAGACATTAACTTATCTACCTTTCTCTTTTACCGGAAAAAACTAGGGTAAAGATAAATAATGAAAACGCTACGGAGCAATTTCCCACTGGATACTCAACTTGAACCAATCTCGTCCAGAAATTATTCTAAGCTTAAAATTCAATTAATGAAAGTAAAAAGCTACTTAGTACATATTATCAGCAAGTTCTTTTCAAATTTTCTCTCTCTACATAAAATATATCTTTTAGTTATATGTAATAGACCCTATGCAAAAATGGCTGCCTTTAAATTATTATTTTGAACGTATTCAAAATAGCCTCACTAACCTCACTCTGGATAAAAAAACTCTTTACAATTTTTGTCTCAAAAACGAGGTTAGTGGGGCTAATTTAAATACGGACAAAAGAATAATTTAAAGGCAGTCCTTTTTGCATAGGGTCTACGGAAGCGTTTTACCACGGTAGCGTGACACATGTCACGCTTCTTACCTGCAAAAAACTTCTCATTGTTTTCGCAAAGAAAAAACTCTAACGGGAAATAAACTTGCTGTATATTTTGATTTTCAATTTTCTTTGACTTTTATTAAGAACAAACAAGTCTGCGTTGGTAAAAAACGAGATTTCCCAGTGAGTAAAAAATAGGCCCTCTATTCTCATCTGTTGCGTGCGATATGTTTAAGGTCACGTGACAGCCTTAAGCTTCCATCACGGACTTGCATGCCATTGTATATTTTTGGATTCTACTCATGATAAGCTTTAATTTGATATACGATAGCCTTTGCCACCTCAGGTGGTACGGATCCGCCATTTTTGGCTCATGGACTATTATTAGACGGTTCGTTGACAGATCATGGCCAAGGTCCGTAATTCAAAAGAGTACCGCGTGTCAAAATAAACATAATTGTCAAATGTGAAGCTCAACAGATAAAAGTCTTTAGGTTCGATCGGAAACTGGCGATAAGCACGTTGCAGTTGTTTTTTGGTAAGCTCCCTCCTTTGGCCAAAATGAGATTCCACAAACGGTCAAGGCCCGGTTGCCGAAGTTTTATGATATGGAGAATCGATGTAGGTGGGTAATAGAATGCCACTACTGACGAAAACGCTGGTGGAAAACTGAAATCTATGAACGCTCGACGTTTGGAAGAACCACGTTTTGGAATTTGAAGTGTAGAATAAACTAGAGGCTAATGTAGCGAGGGTTTTCCGAGAAAGGACCGGCGAGCTCTTCGAAAGACAATTCGGCCTGGATGTCGTACGTGATCAAATGCCAAGGCTGAAGGATTATTATGCATGGTGGAGTGTGGCAATTGATTGGCACTATAATTAATCAGCCAACCATACTTCAAAAATTCTACCACGATCTCTTCATGATAGTCAAGCAAAAGATCTTCCCTCGTGATCATTTTTAATGCGGTATACACCGGAGTTTTTGTCCCAAATGCGTTGGGGCGACCTGATCGTGAGGCAAGGATATGACGGATAACAGCAGAGACGTTAGAATTCTGGGTCTTAGAATTCATTTTAACGATCCTCAGTGTTTTTATATGGTTTTATAAGTGATAGTGTTTCCTTAAACTCATGGTCGTTTGGCAAGTCCGAAGCTGAATCTAGGGAAGAAAGTTTGGGGCAGACGTTGTGTTGTCAAAAAGTGAATGGAATGGGGTTTCGTCTCTTTGGGCAGTGGAGCATAGGGGGATCCTGAGTGCAAACACGACACATATGTTGAGCGCTCAACTGAATTAAGGCATGAGTCTGGCTTATATGTGATAATTTGGGCACTTTTTTTAAATTTAATCTCTAAGCTAAAATCTTAGCTTCTACTAGTTGATTCATGTGCAAAATAGTTTTCTTCCGGACAATTTACTCGACATATGTGCTCACGTGACTGACCACGTCCTAAATTGAAAAAAATTTAAGCTACAAGATCTAAACGTACTAGTAAACTCTTGCTTTATCTTTCAAAACCTTTATCTAACCTTGGTATGTGTAGTTCTAAATGGGGAATCCGAAAATGTTTTATACTTTTGTCATTACATCCTATTTTTGCCTAGTTCCAGTCCCTTTCCAAATGATATACGTTATTTAATGAGAAATAGCACACAAACTGCAGTTACAAACATGACAATAAAACGCATGTTGGAAAACAAAATTATTTAACTTTAACTTGACGTTTCGTATGTTTCTACATACATCTTCAGAAGTGACCGTTAGTAATACAAGTAGCAACTAAGTTTAAATTTTAGATAAGTAACTAAGTAACAATAACAATGACAAAAGCTGAGTACAAAAAATATTTGCATACAAAAGATGCAAACTAATAGAGGTAAAGCTTTTCGCTGCTTACATTATCGTTTAGGGTCGGTTTCAGTTCTTGAATTAGAAGAGTCTCCTTTATCTTGCAGTGGATATCAGAGCGACCTTTTGCTAATATTTCGAAGTGGTCCCATTTTAAGTTGTGACCAGTTGACGTGACGTGGTCTGCGATAGCAGATGCATGACAGGCACTAGTGATCCCTTTAAAATGTTCAGTTTTCCTGTCATGCAATCTACGTTTTGTTTTGCCGATGTAAAAATCCTGGCAGTCCCAACAACTAGCCTTATAAACAACTTTTGACATTTGAGAACGGTTAATCTTATCTTTGTAGGGAAAAAAGGACTTGATGCGATGAGCGCTTTGGAAAATCACCCTAAGATCAATGCAGCCATAAAATCTATTAATGCAGGTCTTAAGCTGTTTAGTAACAATTTTACTTTGTGCCCCTAAATAAGGTAGAATTAAGATTGTTTCTTTTTGGGAACTGTGGTGGTTGGATTTCTTGGTCTGTTTTGCTGTCTGTTCAAGACATCATTGATGTTGTAATTGATAACACCAGCAGGGTAACCATTCTGTAACAACAGTTTCCTCAGTTCATCCAGACAAGATCGTAAAAGGGACGGCGACGAACAGATGCGAAAACAACGAAAAGTGAGTGTGCGGATGAGGTTTACTTTGTATTTCCTAGGTGTGAAGGAGTCCCATTTTGTGTACAGGCCGGTAAAGGTCTTCTTTCGGTAAATAGATGTTGAGAAAGTGTGATTGCATCGTTTGATGAGAATGTCCAAGAAAGGGATTGCATTGTTCTCTTCAAATTCAACGGTGAATTTGATGTTTGCGTGACAGTTATTGAGATACTGCAGGAACTGGGTTGCCGTGTTTTTACTGTCGAACAAGGTGAAAGTGTCGTCTACGTATCGAAACCATACCGAAGGGCGAGCGTTGTTGTTCAGGACCCACTTCTCTTCAAAATGGCACATAAAGATATTGGCCAAAACAGGACCTAAAGGAGAGCCCATAGCCACACCGTCAATTTGGTCGTAGTATTGACCATTAAATATGAAATGGCTCCTCTTTGTAGCAAACTCAAGCAGAACCTTCAAGACTGACCGAGGCAGCGCAAACATCACGCAAACATCAAATTCACCGTTGAATTTGAAGAGAACAATGCAATCCCTTTCTTGGACATTCTCATCAAACGATGCAATCACACTTTCTCAACATCTATTTACCGAAAGAAGACCTTTACCGGCCTGTACACAAAATGGGACTCCTTCACACCTAGGAAATACAAAGTAAACCTCATCCGCACACTCACTTTTCGTTGTTTTCGCATCTGTTCGTCGCCGTCCCTTTTACGATCTTGTCTGGATGAACTGAGGAAACTGTTGTTACAGAATGGTTACCCTGCTGGTGTTATCAATTACAACATCAATGATGTCTTGAACAGACAGCAAAACAGACCAAGAAATCCAACCACCACAGTTCCCAAAAAAGAAACAATCTTAATTCTACCTTATTTAGGGGCACAAAGTAAAATTGTTACTAAACAGCTTAAGACCTGCATTAATAGATTTTATGGCTGCATTGATCTTAGGGTGATTTTCCAAAGCGCTCATCGCATCAAGTCCTTTTTTCCCTACAAAGATAAGATTAACCGTTCTCAAATGTCAAAAGTTGTTTATAAGGCTAGTTGTTGGGACTGCCAGGATTTTTACATCGGCAAAACAAAACGTAGATTGCATGACAGGAAAACTGAACATTTTAAAGGGATCACTAGTGCCTGTCATGCATCTGCTATCGCAGACCACGTCACGTCAACTGGTCACAACTTAAAATGGGACCACTTCGAAATATTAGCAAAAGGTCGCTCTGATATCCACTGCAAGATAAAGGAGACTCTTCTAATTCAAGAACTGAAACCGACCCTAAACGATAATGTAAGCAGCGAAAAGCTTTACCTCTATTAGTTTGCATCTTTTGTATGCAAATATTTTTTGTACTCAGCTTTTGTCATTGTTATTGTTACTTAGTTACTTATCTAAAATTTAAACTTAGTTGCTACTTGTATTACTAACGGTCACTTCTGAAGATGTATGTAGAAACATACGAAACGTCAAGTTAAAGTTAAATAATTTTGTTTTCCAACATGCGTTTTATTGTCATGTTTGTAACTGCAGTTTGTGTGCTATTTCTCATTAAGCTACGATGGCCAAAGAAAAAGAATTTTTATGATATACGTTATAATTGAAAGAAAAGAAATTAGGGACGGACCATTAGAAAAGTGATGGGGGGGGGAGGGGAAAAAACCAAAAAAAAGATTCATGCAAGGGAAATTTCCAAGAAAAAAAATTCGTGCAAAGAAGAAGGTAAAGAAAAAAAATTCATCCAGAAGGAAGGTCCAGGTCCGGTTGCTATGGCGTGACGTCATTTATCTGTTAGGTTGATGTCATCGCAAGAATTTTGCGGTTCTATTGTGGTTTGCGATAATTGCTTTCAATAAAAGACACTGTGTACTATAAGTAACCTGGTAATTTTCAGATATGATCTGGCCACATAATTTATTTTTTTATAATAAATTTTCACAACGCGGGATTATTGTTCCCCTACACATAATAGAGACTTCGACTTCCAATGAACCCGTCATCGGTCATTGAAAACGGGCACAAAACGAGACTTGCCTCCCGAATTAGAAGATATGGTGTTTCTCCTGACGCATTTGTGCGAAATTGATCCAGTTTTCAGTCGAATTTTCCTCGTGGAGTTAAAGAAGGCGCGCTTGTTTTCCTTTCGCGGGAAGAACAACAAAGAAGCTGCCCCTGGATATACGTTTGGATTTGTTGTTGCGGCAAACCATTAAACTGTTGTTGAAAACCAAACAAAACCGACAACCGCGATTGGCTTGTACATGAATTCAATCACCTGAGAACGACAGAGAGAACCAAAAAGTGTCTTCAGCTAGCGCTAGCCGTGACCAACCTCGTAGAGCATCGAATCAAGACAACAAGACGAAGGTACCAAGTTATATCATTAGATTAATCTTTCATTTATATGATAATTAACTTACACGGATTGTCATGCTTTTAGATAGTATGGGGACTAGACAGGTACTAAAAATCACTGTTTTCATTTGTGAGCTATACCCTATACTGAGTCATCGTACAATAGTTTTCTGGAAGACAACTATTTCGGATACATAGAAAATCCGTATAGGTACAAATTATAAATGCTCTCTGGTTTGCCCACGCAAACGTCCACGTAGAATTGACGTTGCCGAGGGTTAGAGGATATTTTCGGGTTCGCCCAGGCTAAAGTCCATGCAACACAGTTGCTGATGAGTGCTTCAAAATATGTAACAAAATCGTCAAAGTTAAGCGGCCTTCACACGGCAAACTTAAGTTGGTAAACTCGTGTTGGAAAACTTCAAAAAGTTGGCAAACTCGTTCCTTCACACGGCAAACTCGTGGCAAATAACAAACACGGCAATTTCCAACATGGCCGCTTTTTAGTGCAGTTTCAATCACGTACAACAGTGAAACAGAAGAGAAGAAGAGAAGATCCAGAAAGCGGTGGAGAATTAGAAAGGTTTGGACAAACCAAGTTTGTCCGCGCGCTCCTTCGTTTTGTTTTGTTTGTTTTTAGTATCTTTGTAGGCTATAGATGAAACGTCCCGAACAGCCGGACAATTGTGAACCGCTTTGATATTAAATTTAAAAAGTGTTGACTCGCATCCCCCATTTTGTGAAGTGTCACACAAATAAATCACGTGAATAGAGCTCGTTTTGAATGGTTGAAAATTACCAACACGTGTTGGCCAACCGTTCACACGTCATATACGAGTTGACCAACACGAAAAAGTTGGCGAAAATGTTGGCGAGAATAGAGGCAAGTTCTATTTGTTTGCCAACTTGTTTGCCGACTGTTTTTGTGCCGTTCACACACATCAACTTGAGTTTGCCAACACGAGTTTGCCAACTTTAGTTTGCCGTGTGAAGGCCGCTTTACTTTTCCGACGTGCGTGACGTACATTATAGGAACATGTTACATATCCTTTCAGGTTCACCCAGGCTGAAGTTCATGAGTAATTCGAGATATGTAACAAAATCGTGATAGAGATTTTTCCGTCGTGCGTGACATTATAAGAACATGTTACATATCCTTTCTGGGTCATCCAGGCTGAAGTCCATGCAATACAGTTGCTGAGTGCTTTGGGATATGAAACAAAATCGTCAAAGTGTTTTTCCGTCGTGCGTTGCATTATAGGAACATGCTGTGGTGGGTTCTGGTTCACCCAGTCTCATTGAAGTCCATGCAGTACAGTTGTTGAGTGCTTCTGGATATGTAACAAACTCGTGATAGTGATTTTTCGGTCGTGTGGTTTCAGAATCGCGTCGCATTACTTGAAAACAATAAGATTATGAGCTCGTGATTTCTATCACGCATAGTAATCGTGAGCGTAACCTTTTGAGAGGTTTTTGAAAACCTCGTTGCAATAATTTTTGAGAATTTCTGACTGCATAACATAAACTGATTTTCAAAGTGTCTGGACACATGACGCGTTTTGTGGAACACAAACGATCACTGCCAGGGATATGATTACACTGGAATGTTACAAGCCACTGGTATCCCGTGGAGATGTAGAACTAAAAGTTCTTCATCTCCACGGGATCCAAGGTCTGTTTTTGGTTGCAAAGAACGTCTGGCTCGTTGTGCGACAACATACACTGTATACTGTATTGTAATGGAGATAATAAAATACAATTTGTAATAAATTAATATTAGAATCTGGTATCTTTGTAAATATTATATGCTATAAAATTCGTTATGCTCAGAATAAAAATTAGAGGATGAGTCTTATCCCCTTGAACAGGAGCCCGTGCCTTGAATAAGAATTCTATAATACAATGAAAAAGTCATTCACACGTAGTAGTAAGTGTTAACCACATAAACAGCAACATTAACATTGCCACTGGTACTTTTTTTTTAAAAAAAAAAAGAACCACAAAGTGTGGTTTTCATTGGCAGGCAGACTATCTTCGCTCCAGGACATGCTCGTCTGACTAAAACTGCTAAGGTTTACGAGGGTCCCCAATAGGTTTGGCGGGATGCGGGATTTGGCATTTTTTTTGCTGTGATATTCGGGATTTAGGTTTAAAAAAGGGGCGGGAAGTGGGTATTGCAATTACAAGCGGGAGCGGGATTTCGTGTTTTTATGGGGTTGGGATGTGGGATTCGTAAGGGGAACAGAGCGGGATACGGGATTTCAATTGTTTGGTGACCAGCGCAAAAACCGCAAGCTGGCAGAAGTGAAACTATATTGCGTATAGCTGTGTCAGGTTTCAAGTAATGAATAGTGGCGGTTCCTGTCAGGTTCTGTCAAACGTATCCACTATCGCTTGACTACGAAAGTATCATAAGATTGTAGGCGACCAGGAGCCATTACCCGGGGCCTTCATCTTTCATACTGACCCTGAGTAAACCCTGTTCCGTGTCTTTTTGTTTTTAGAATCACCTCTCACATCGGTTTTCACGCGTGTTTTTTTATGATAGCCAATCATAAGAGAGCTGTGGTCCTTTTTTGTTATACGTCACATGCAGACCACACGAAAGTGTTTCAACAATGGCGGATAATGAAGAAAGTTTATTATTTGTTTAGGATATTAGGCGGACGTCAGTGTGTTTGAAATCGTAGGAAATTAAAGATCTCGTCATACCCTCCCACGCAGACATTCTTTGGGCTCATCAAGCAATCAAATATTGCGAGAAGAGCCCAAACAAGCCATCAAAGATTGCGTGATGAGCCCAAAGAATGCCCGCATAGGAGGCTACTGACATTAATGACATCTTTCCATTTCTCAACCTCGTTCTTGTCCATTTCCAACACTTTCGCAGCTTGCGTGTGTAACGACACCCCAATCCTTACTAGTTTTTCTATTGTTTCGACCTTTTCCAAAGCGCTTGGCTTGTCTTGGCCAGGATGGCCTCACACCGAATGGCCTAGGAATGCTTTCATTCGTAAAAAAAGTTCTAGCCTAGATTTCGAGGAAAGTGAACACGCTGGAAGCTTTGAAAGATACTGTCGGGTGTGTTTTACGGGCCATCTCTTGAATATGGGAATGAACAATCTTTTTCTTTTTCTGATACGTTGACAAAAGAAATGAAAACAGTAAAAAGTTTTTACATAAAGGAAAATTACAATCTTTTGCGCTTACTTATCTGCTACCCATTGAATCCCTTTGTGATCGTTTATGCGATATCTATTTTCATAAATTTTTTCGTTGATTATTAAATTAGTTAACGTCTCTGAAAAGTGTGCGGGATCGAGATTTCCAAGCAAAAAAGGGCGGGATAGCGGGATTGACAGGAAAAAATGAGCGGGAAAGCGGGATCTGAGAACCCTATTGTGGACCCTCGTTTATGTGTCGCTATCGTAAAACCACAAAGGAGAGTCTGTGTTGGCCTGTCTATTAACTTTTCAAAAAGGTAAATCGTTCAAAGACACTCGCCAGAACAAAACTTTAGAGGCTTACGTGCCGCTATCGTAAAACCACATACACTCTTTTTTTTAATAAGAACAAACTTAATAAGAACATCGAGGCTGAAATCGCTCGAAAAATAAGAACAATTTAAGAACAATCTGAGGCTGAAATTTTTTTCAACAAAACGACATCAGACTGCAACGACAGTGTAAAGCTAACGTTTCTTTTCAAAATTCAGGGCTTTACTATACAGTCTTCCAGATATATACATCACTCTTAAACTTCATCATCACACTTTTCGTGTGTAAACAGTAACAGATAACATGTATGAGTATAAAAAATGAACACTACATGTACTGTATACATGTACTGATAAGCACAGGTTCTTTGTCCATCACTGTATGATGCATGTGAAAGGTAATTGCAGTACAGTGTATAGTACAGGTACATATTACAATAGAATTAGGCCAGTCCCGGCATCAATGCTATCATTTGTGCCATATAGTCACTGCTTCCGTCCTGAAACGTAACACACTACTCCTCCAAGCTTCTATCGAAGTACTGGGTTTCTCCCACAACCACCATTAGAGAACACAGAATTTTAAGAACAAAATAAGAAGATTTTGAGGCTGAAATGGCCGAAAAAATAAGAACATTGAGCCTGAGCTAAATTTTACTGGTTCTTAATAAAAAAAAAAAAAGAGTGTAGGAGAGTTTGTGTTGGCCTGTCTATTAACTTTTCAAAAAGGTAAATCGCTCAAAGACAAACTCGCCAGAACAAAACTTTAGAGGCTTACGTGCCACTACCGTAAAACCACATAGGGGAGTTTGTGTTGGGCTATGACCTTTTCAAAAAGCAATATTTGTCTGAAAAAAAATTCGCGCAGAGGGTTTCGCCTGAAAAAAAAATTCCTGCACAAGCCGTGAGCGAAAAAAACAATTCGTGCAAGCTGAAAATTCCCCTCCCCCCCCCCCCATCACTTTTCTAATGGTCCGTCCCTAAATCGATCAAAGCCCGATTAATTCTCTAAACTTGGTGGTTATAGCCACTCGCATAAATCAAAATTGTTCACGCATTAAAACTGAAAACTATTGTAAATTTGGGTTCAAATTTATGTAAACAATTGGGTGTGGCAGGTCACGTGACCAAAAAGCAAATTTCTTGAAACGAAAAATTGAAAGCTTCTTTCAAATACTTCACCCCATGAAAGTTCATAAGCGATAGGTTAAATTTATTTTCAATTAGACCACCCTCTCCAAATATAGCTAGAGCCATTCCTTAATTCACTTGAGGCATAAGTGTCTTTGCCCTTTTCGGAAGAGCAAGAACCAGTGTCGTTCTACTAGCTGGTGAGTCTAGCTTGCTGGTCTCACAAAAGCTAAGCGTATTTTCACAATAAAACTGCTATCTATCTATCTATCTATCTATCTATCTATCTATCTATCTATCTATCTATCTATCTATCTATCTATCTATCTGTCTGTCTGTCTGTCTGTCTGTCTGTCTATCTATCTATCTATCTACTGCTTACAACCCCGAGTTTCCTGACCCCCGTCTTGTTTCGAGCGTGTGGTCGAAGGGGGCGTAGCCGTCACGCGAGAGGTAGGCGCCGTCATAAATCTGAGTGCTTGAAAGAAGTGTTTCCGTACTCTTATTCTTTGGCCATTTCAACTTCATTAAAATAACAAACAAACTGTGGTTATAAACATAACGAGACAACGCATGTTGTAAAAACTTTCATTTATGAACTTGACGTTTCGTATGCTCCAACATACATCTTCAGAAGTAACGGTTACCTAAACTACAATTAAATTTAAACGCAAAAGCTAATACCAAATAAGGAAAGCAATGACATTGAAAAAGTAAATAAAATAAACAGACCTAGTTAAGTCTGCTGGAAAAATATAAGTGGCTAATACAGAAGAAGTTTCTCACTGCCAACATTTTCATTAAGCGCTGGTTTCAAATCGCGAATCAATAAGGTTTCCTTAATTTTAAAGTGTATATCAGACTGTCCAGTAGCTAAAATGTCAAAGTGATCCCATTTAATCTTGTGGTCTGTTTGGGTCATGTGGTCGGCAATGGCAGAAGAATGGCTGTTACTCGTCAGCGCCTTGAAATGTTCTGTTTTCCTGTCATGTAATCCACGTTTTGTTTTCCCAATGTAGCAATCATCACAATCCCAGCAGCTAGCCTTATAAACGACTTTAGACTTAAGGGAGCGGCTGAGTCTGTCTTTATAGGGGAAAAAAGACTTTATGCGGCGCGTGTTTCTGAAAATAATCTTAGGATTAAAACAACCATAGAACTTGTAAATAGATGACTTAAGCTGTTGAGTAACAATTTTACTCAACAGCTTAAGTCGTGTATTTACAAGTCACAGTCACATCGTGTCCCGGAATAGCACGTTTTTATTTGGTTGCCACCGTTGGTTTTAACAGTAAACAGTTCAAAATACAAAATGATATCGATTAATACAACCGAGAAGCAGTTCAACTCGACCGATATTATATCCTATATCGGTGAATGATTCCCCTCAAAGACTGACTAAATTTATTTGGAGTTTCCGTAAGTGCCACAGTGTCTGCAGTAATATTTGAGATGTTTCTTTTGTCACAACATTACTAATATTAATGCCGCTAACTCGGAAATGTTTTGGGTGAACACATTTGTGAACTTCTTGTTCTCTTTCATAGCGGGGAGAAAATAAACAAGCAGCTGAGGAGATCCATTCGTTTCCCTGTTTCCTGTTTAAAGCTTAGCAAACACGAAATAGTTTGAAAACAGCACACATTTTTAAACCGAGCTAGGGATGATTCCAAAAGATACGCTGTCACAAAAGCGTTCTTTACACTAAAACGGAGAACTGATATTACCTGAAATGATAACTGCTATCGCTCGTTAAGACGAGAGTGTAGCATCGCACGTATGGATCTGAACTCAAGAACGGATTGTGTCCATTCTCGTCCCAGAGGCCGCGCTCCTTTTGGTCAGTACCAAGAATCGCGACCTCTGGCCTTCACAGCGGTCAAACGACTGGGCACTCTCGTGAACACGCGCGTGATCTACGCACTTCCGGTCACTTTCCCAATTTCCATGGTCAACCTCCGCCACTCGAGCCATCTCGGTACTAAGTTCAATCATTCTGCCTCTACAAACGTTCTTTTCCCGAGTTTTACTGCTTAGGCAACAGCCTTTCTGATCCGAAAATCTGCCCCCAGAGAGACCAACGACAACTATCGCGATAAAAACACAAGTCTTCATGTTTCGCTACGAACTCGTAAATTCGACAAGAAAATTCACTATTGTTGCAGAGATAGTTTCTTTGTTGAAAAAGATATGTAAAAGAGACGCCCCTTTTAGAGCCGTGTTTAAGGTAAAAACCTTAGCTGTTTTGTTTTCGCCTTATCCTCGCGAAATGAAACACATACCGCGAAATTTAAAGTGAAGGACGCTGAGTTCAGATCCATACGTGAAGGACGCTGGTCGGACGCTGGTCGGACGCTTCAGCGAGCGCTCCGGCAAAATCTAGTTTTGTCGCAACAATATTGAATATTTGTTTATTGTAACAACTTAACAAATTAAGAAATGGGAGACAAGGATAAAGTGAAAGCTCTACGCAACGAAAACGAGCAGGTGAAGAGGCAACTAGAAGAGTTAAAGAAGGAGTTCGAATCTATCAAAAGCAAGATGGCGGAACAAAGAGATAGCTGTACAGCAACCGTAATTCCACCAGATACGCAGGATGTACAATTTCTTAGTGACAGCTACGATGCCCTGGTACAATCTAAGACCAGTTTAGAAGAAGATCTTGGCAGATTCTCTTTGAGGTTGGACTTACTAGGAAAAAATGTTGACAGGATCGATAAAGCCATTGATGACATGCTTCATTACAGTTACCAGTACAACTTAAAGATTGTAGGTGTTCCATTAGTAAACGAGAATGAATCATCAGAAGATACGGCCAACCTTTGCCTAAAGCTATTTTCTGCCCTTGGAAATGATATCTCTGTTTATGATATTGACACTGCACATAGGGTTCCACAACGTAATGCAGCGATAGATAATGGCCGCCGAAGACAACCTAACGCGATTGTCTGTAAATTTACAAGAAGAATGGCTCGGGACAAAGTACTGGCTTCGAGACGCAGCACCTCTAAATTAACTCCAGAGGCCTTGGGATTCTCTCCTACTGCGGAGATTAACCGAATCAGGATTTACAGTCACCTTACGCCAAGATTACAAGAACTATTATATGCTGCCAAGGCTCACCAAAACATGCACAGTTACAAGTGGTGCTGGTCGAAAGGGGTTGCAATCTTTCTTCGCAAAACAGATACATCAACGGCGATTCGTCTGGAGTCACTTGGCGATTTATCCAAACTAAGAGAGCGTGAGTCCCGATCAGATCAAATGGACCCTGCCAGCTAAGTGGGATCTGACTTTGATATTCTTCTATTTTAGTTATTTATATTGAATATTATTATGAAAGGATCTAAAGCTGTAGCAGAGAAATCTGCCAGATTGACTTTAAAGGAACTACCGTTTTTCAACTATACAGGAAACTTAATTCAAATCCATGGCCAATTTAATAACTCGCTATCGACCTTTTGTAAAACTAAACGAGACCTGGACAAGCTCACTTGTTTATATGACCTAGATTTATTTACCCTTAATACAGTTCTAGATTGTAATTTGAACCCTGATCATCAATCCTTTGTTAGAATTCCCAGTCGGTATTATTCACCCCATAGTTTAAGCAAATGAAAACCAAAGTTGAAACTGACACAAGTTTTTCTGTTTTTCACAACAACGTAGTTAGTTTAAATCGTAATCTTGAAAATCTTCAAACTCATATTTTGCACGAATTAAAAATTACTAATGCTAATTCAGAAATGTGTACGGCAAAAATACCGGGATATTCATTTGAATACGTTCCAACGCCTCTGTCCTCAGGGGGCGTAGGATTGTTCATTGATGAATCGCTAAACTATCGCATTTTAGAAAAGATCTCTAATGAAGCCTTTCAAGCATTGTGGGCTGAGATAACCTTTGAGAATAAGAAAAATGTTATCTGTGGAATTTTGTATAGACAGCATAATTCACCTGAACGCTTTCAATTGTATTTCGACGAGTGTATTGAAAAATTTACGTCTTCCGGGAAAGACATAGTAATTATGGGTGATTTCAACATTGATCTTCTAAAGTGCGAGTCATCCAATCATAGTCACGACTTTTTATCGTCCCTTCAAAGTTGTTATCTCACTCCTGCAATTGACAAACCAACACGTGTCCGTCCTACCTCTGCCACCCTTATTGACAATATCTTTATTAATAATCCTGATAAAGTGATCGCATGTGGAAACTTAATCACTGACCTAAGTGATCATTTTGCGCAATTTTGCATTTTAAAATCTATGAAGGCAAAAACTCGGGTTAAGAAATCTAAAATGCGAGACTTTTCACGTTTTTCTAGTGACAGATTAAATGCTGATCTTTCTAATGTGGACTGGAGTGCTCTCTTTGCAAATGAATCGAATGACGTTAACAGCATATTCTCCTCCTTTTACAATAAATTCAACAAACTGGTGAACAAGCATGCACCGATGAAAACAATTTCTAATCGCAAAGCAAAACAGTTCTCCAAACCATGGATCACTAAAGGCTTGCGAAAATCGATTAGAGTCAAAAATAAGCTTTATGTGTCGGGTGATAGAGCTAAATACAAAATGTATAGAAATAAAATTTGTACGTTAACACGCATAAGCAAACAGCAATATTATACCAAATTCTTTAATGATAATTTGACAAATATGAAAAAAACGTGGGAAGGAATAAATAGTATCCTCGCACGTAAATCAAACAATTCCAAGCCTATTAGTTCTATTCAAGATCCTGATGACAATAATTCAATTTCAAGCAACCCCAACAGAATAGGCCACGTTCGAAATATCAATATTCAAGCATGGCTCCGAGGCTTTCGGGTAAAAATTGCAAATTTTTCAAGTTTCTTTTGTTCCTCAATTCCCAAGAGAGACTTAGATACGAAGAAAACAACACCAAATATGGATGTTTGACCCTAAAGCCTCGGAGCCATGTTAGAATATTGATATATCGAACGTGGCCTATTGCTAATATTCTCAATAAACATTTTGCTTCGGTAGGGCCTAAACTAGCAAATAAGTTACCATCCGTCCAGCGCAACTATTTTGATTTTCTTAACAGATCTAACTCTCCTGATACGTCGTTTGCTTTCAATTTAGTAACCCCATCTGAAGTGAAACTAGAAATTGCTCGCATACCGAACAACAAATCTCATGGCTTATATTCATGTCCAACGCAGATTTTGAAGTGCTCATCGAATGTTATCAGCAATACTCTTGCAGAAATCTTAAATCTATCTATTTCGACCGGAGTATACCCGAATAAGCTAAAGATGGCAAAGATCATTCCTATTTTTAAAACAGATGATGATACTGATCCTATAATTACAGGCCAATCTCTCTGCTATCTAATTTTAACAGAATCTTTGAAAAATTGATTTTCAAGAGAATGGAATCTTTTATTGCACAACATAATATGCTTTCCCCATCTCAATATGGCTTCCGTAAAACACTTTCAACTCAGCATGCAATACTGGATATTGTGAGCACCATACAGACAAACATGGACAAACGCCTATTTTCGTGTGGAGTTTTTATTGACCTAAAGAAAGCTTTTGACACGGTAGATCATAAAATTCTATTACACAAGCTAGATCACTATGGTTTCCGTGGTGTCATCAATAAATGGTTTTCTTCTTATCTACAAGGCCGAACTCAAACAACTCAAATTGATTCATATATATCTGCTCGAAATGATATTACTTGTGGAGTACCGCAAGGCTCCGTCCTAGGCCCACTACTTTTCCTAATCTATATTAACGATATTCAAGAATGCTCTGAAAAGCTTAAGTTTTTTTTGTTCGCTGACGACACGAATATCCTATATGCTGACAAAAACCTTAGGTCATTGGAGTTAATTGTAAACCAGGAGCTCTGCAAATTGTATGATTGGTTAACGGCAAATAAATTGACCCTGAATATAAAAAAATCAAACTTCGTCATATTTTCTCCTGCTCAAAGAAAATTTACCTATCGACCCAAAATTATGATCTTTGATAACGAGCAGAATAAAACTGTAGCGTTAGAATGTAAGGAATTTATAAAATATCTTGGGATACTAATCGATAGTCATTTAACTTGGAAACATCATATTGATCATATAGCAATTAAAATTAGTCGAACCATAGGTCTAATATCTAAACTACGACATTTTGTTCCAAACCACACTCTGATAAATATCTATAGATCTCTTGTCGCGCCTTATTTGACCTATGGACTGATTGTTTGGGGCCAGGCGTGTAAATCATATCTTGATAAGCTTCTCAAGCTGCAAAAACGAGCTCTACGTTTTATTTATTTTTCTGACCGCAATCAGCATGCAATTCCTCTATTTTCCGATGCCAGTATTTTACCGCTACAATGTTCTTATTATGAACTTACAGCTAACTTGATGTTTGATATTAGACACAGAAATGCACCTAGAAATATTCGAGACCTGTTTCAAGACATTTCTAATATTCACCCCTATAATACCCGATCCTCTGCCTCGCTAAACTTTTACACACAAAGCTCTAGGCTCTCTATTCAACTGAACTCGTTTTCTAGAATTGGAACAAAAATTTGGAACGAGATGCCTCTTACATTAAGGAATCTTTCAAAACATGACTTTAAAAGAAAAATTAAAAGAGTACTTTTCAATATTCTGTCTTCTGAAGACTCCTATCTTGACATACGAAACGTTATTCAAAAGGTCAAATTTTCTTAAGATTTTTATGTATTTTCAGAATAACAAGTATAGTCTTAATTGTAATATTGTTGTATTTTGTTTCTATACCTACTCTTTTTAGTTAACTTCCAGATTTTTGATTTCTGTAAACTTGTATACGTACTCTCTCTAGTTAATTTCCTGATTTCTGTTAACTTCTATACTTACCTTTTTCTTTTTAGTTAAGACATGACCCACCTAGATTAGCTATGCTACCTGTGGGCATGTCCAATTTGTTAAAATAATTATTAGAAAATAAAAGAATGTATGTATGTAAAAAAAAAAAAAAAAAAAAAATCTGCCGCCATTTTGGCGCTTGCTTGTTTCTTTAGAAATGGTGCAATTCATTCCCACGCGCGCTCTATCGCGCGCGCGTGGCTTAAGCATGCGCACTCATTTGACCGCTGTGGACCTCTGGCCAGGTCTAACACCGGAAATTCACGGACTTCCCCTCACTCTGCGCATGCTCAGAGTCAAGTGTGACAAATCTGATTGCATTCTCGTCCCCAGAGGCCGCGATCCTTTTGGTCAGTGACGGAGATCGCGACTGGCCAGGTTCAACGCCGGAAGTCCGTGATTCACGGACTTAACGTCACTCTGCGCATGCTCAGAGTCAAGTCTGACACATCTGATTGGTTCTGGTCTCAATCTATTGTGTTAACAAAGCCATTCAAAACCAGAATGTCGTTGGAGCGGGCCAGAGGTCGCGATCTCCGTCACTGACCAAAAAGATCGCGGCCTGTGAGGACGAGAATGATCTGATTGGTTCTGGTCTCAATCTGTTCTGTTTACAAAGCCATTCAAAACCAGTGTCGTTGGACCTGGCCAGAGGTCGCGATTCTTGGCGTTAAACAAAAGGAGCGCGGCCCTCTGGGGACGAGAATTGGATTGTGTCATGCTGACAATGCTAGAGCGCATGCGTCTTACATGCTGCGTTCAACCGTTCGTGTATAATTGTGTATGAAATCAGTGTATCGTTTACCTAACATATAGTTAACGTACACTAATGCTAATCAAGCTTCGCATGCGCTTCGACAAATTGCTTTTGTTCTTAAGAGAATAGTACCACTAGGATAACAAGAGAATATTGGAACCATATAAAGTTTTGTGATGTTATTTGTGAAGTATTATAAGTGAAGTACGTTTTACGTAGCAATCAAAGGTATCTATCCCACCCCGTCAAAACAGGGCTAATTGGAATTAATTAATTAAACAAACATTAAAGTTTACACGTCAGTGCCACAGGGCTTTGGCGGCGTCAACCCCCAAACCATCCTAATAGTGCACTCTGCACTAAAAAGGACTCAGTACTACACGAATAAAGTTTGGCTGAAAAATTACACAGCAAAATCCCGACAAATTACAGAGTGCCAAATAGTTATTTCAAGGAAGAGCGCTTCCAAAAACCAAACATTAGATTTATTTCATTAGCTCAACTGACGTCAAGAGAAACCGTCCATAGCAACTGAATAAATACAGCTGGAAAAGTCACGAAATGATGGTGTTCGATGAATATGAATAAACTCAAGCCTAATAACATAGCATTAGGGGGAATATTAATTTAACAGTAATGAAATAGAAAATCAAGTAACCCTTTTTAAAATGCTCTGAAATATCACACGATTATATTACCCAACACCAAAAACAAGTTTTACCTTAACAATTTAATAACGAAAGAGTAACTTAATAGAACACATTCTAGTTTGCATTTTTATTCTCTAACACTACATGGCGTTTTTCATCGTAGCAGCAGCAAATGTTCCAGTATCGGTATCGATCAATAGCGATAATGGAGGCTGTGTGTGCTTTAAACGAAGAAGTTCCGACTCGAAGGCCAATGTTTCTCTTTCTGCATGCAGCAAGACATTC
>JAHPZR010035558.1:0-10000 GCA_019787425.1 Platygyra sinensis
GAAGAAAGCAAAAAGAAGATAAAAGCAAGGCAGAGGACATAAGGCAGAAAGCTTTAGAGCGATACAGCGAAACGAAAAAGCGCAAATCAACAGAGAATGGCGATGAATGCGAGGAGAAACCGAAGCGCCAAAGGAGAAGTGCTCGCACCGAACCACTAGTTGAATTCATGCAGGAGAAAGTCAAGACTGAGCGAGAATTGCGACAACAAGAGCTGGATCTAAGAAGACTAGAGCAGGAGCAGAATCAGCAAGTGATGGTTAGTGTCTTACAGCAACAACAACAAACAAATCATGCCATTCTGCCGGTCATCCAAAAGCTTCTTGAGAAGAAAGAATGACATTTTCCCTAAGTATGAACATGTAAAGTCAGTGTTTATTTATTTCAGCAAAAAGACAGGTATTTATTGAAATTGATGTCTTATTTTTTACTTACGTTTTGTGAATTCGAAAAAAACAAGTTCATTCATTGTTGTTGGTTCAAGTCTGACCTCTGCACAGTGGTGACTACTAAGAAGAATTCAAATACTTAATAAATTTGTGTTTAATTAAAATGGCCTCAATTTCTGCTCTGTTTATTTGAGACAATTTATCTAAAATAATACTGCAGTGAAGGAGCGTCTAGACCAAAAAACTCTGAGGTTTTGTTTCCATATAGGCAGGTAATAGCATTATTAAGAAGTGCACATACAGGTTTACTACTCATTCCAATTTTCAGATTTTTCTTAAAATCCAAAAACTTGAAGTCGTTGATGATGTCCCCAAAGAGCCACTCCACGGTTACTCTAACAGAACTCATGTCAAAATTGTATTGCTCCATCATCGGTGTTAGGACACCATGGCGAAATGGTGCCTGTAAGTGTACTCGCAGTGGATAGGCAGGATCACCATAAACACTCATGGGCTGGCCAGTAGGGGAAAATGCATTTCTTTCCAATTCCTGGAGAAGATTGGAATCTACCAACATGCTTGCATCATGTTTTCTCCCCTCTGCATACCAAAACAGATAAATAAAATTAATAAATTAATCAAACATTATGTGACAGCTTTATATATTCATGGCATCCCAGTGAACATAACTTACCAACAGGCCCATACATATTTCCAATAAGTCCATTTGGTAGAGCGATGGACTGAAACTTGAGTGAATGTACCCATTTATGGCCATTGTACACTATTCTTTGGTGTTGGCCTGGGCGAGAAATTGGTCTTACTGTTCCATCAATAAACCCAAAGCAATTGTTGAGAGGTGCACCTTTTGCATGAATAACATCTGCATACTCCTGCAGCATCGGTGGACTCAATATATCAAATTCCCATTGTGAAATACGATGACCACGACTCAAAACAATATGATCCATTTCTGTATTGGTAATCAAACTTATTTCAGGAACTGGTCTTGCAAAACGATGAATCATGTCTGAATAGCGACATGGATACGAGAAGCGCTTCAGAAGCATACAAAGCCCTTCAGTTCGGTCACACGTTGTTCGTTGTGGACAGCGGATGGTGACTGGTAATTGAAGAACATTTGCCAATAATGCTATGTGCTGTTTTCGCACTCTGAACTCCGCTAAACACTCGGATTCATCCATCTGGTCGAAATCAAACTTTGTGTGGGAGCTGTACGGGAATTCTGGATTCTTGGAACCATAACTTTCGTAGAAGATCAAAAATTCTTCGTTACTGATGATTTTACTGTCGTACATAAAAAGAAGCAGGTTTCTCATTTCACTGAAGGATGACATGCTTTCACACAGCTAATTTTAATAAAAGCGAACAGAGTTTGCTACTGACGTCGTTGCGGCAAAACTCGTCTAGCTGCTTAACGTTTATATTTTGGCGGGAACGACGTTGTTCTCTTCCCAGGCTCTTTCGGTCGCTAAAGTTGCCGTTGCCTCTAAGACGACTGGTGCTTAAGTTCCGTATTAAGGATATTGCGACGGTTGCACGATAGAAGAGCCTGGTTGTATTCTGTGTTTTGGAGGGAACGGTAACAAGGGAGATATATTATTTGAAATGCACTTCAGGAGCGTTTAAAATGCGCTTCAGATAAGGGAATCTTTAAAGACATTCTTCCAAGACATTCCCCTTCCTTGTCAGTGCAATTCCAAAACGTTTTACATAGAAGAATGAAAGTATAGCAAACAAATCTGACTCCAATTTTGGAAACTGATTTGTCACCTCTTTCTAATCGAACTACGCTTCAGAAAAAGTGTGTGAAAGAAATGGGCATTTTGCTTAAAAGGACTAAAGGACTCGTACGGGATGATGTAAGGCTAGCCATTCCTCGTGTCTTTTATCAACGTAAATCATGTAAATTGCTGGTTGCTCATCGCATTCCAATTTTTCTGTCTTCTATTTTCGCTAGAGAAAAGTTATCCAATAGCCCTTTTCACGGTTAACTTTGCTCATTTGCATAACAATAAAATCTGGCACGTTTGCAAGGCAATTTCGGGCTATTTTGTACTTTTAGCCCGAAATTGCCTCGCATCCACAACAAGGAACTTCAAACATTACCGGCCCGATCAATTTCTTGCTGGCGTTTCGCAAGTACCCTGGTCCGTTTTGGACGTTTTTGAGTGACCCTGAAGATAAATTGAATGCGTTTAACCTATTATTCAACAACGTATTAGGCGAACATGCTCCCATCAAAACAGTCAAAATTCGTGGACGTCCCAACCCTTATGTAACATGCGAAATTCGGGACCTTATGAGATCTAGGGACCAATGGAAGAAGGTTACCCAAAAAAACCAGATCCACATGCTTGGTCTGTATACAGGAACCTTTGTCGGGTGGTCACAGAACATGAAATAAGGACCGCTGAGAAAATATTCATCGCAGAGCAGGTTGTAAACAACAAAAACAACTCTAATTGCCTCTGGAAAGCAATCCGTTTGTGCATACCCAAGAAGTCCGCCTCTCAAAGGAATTATTCCAAAGATGACAAAATTGTTGCTGATGAGTTCAATAATTTCTTTTCCCTTGTGGGAAAGAGTACCATCAACAGAATTACTTAACTAGCAGAGGAATCGAATTATACTCTCAATCAATGTTCATTTTTATTCCGAGAATCTACTCATTGTCAGAGCAGTTCACCCTTAACGCAGTGAAGTGCGAACAAGTACAAAACATTGTCACATCAATGGCGAGTGGTAAAGCCCCTGGGACTGATAAAATTCCGATCCATATGATCAAAGATTGTTTACCCGCCCTCTTGCCATCGTGAACGTCTATTATCAACGCTACCTTTGAGTTTGACACCTTTCCTTTGGCCTGGAAAACAGTTGAAGTAACCTCGATACCCAAGGCTGGAGACCACGACATTCCAAACAATAATACAGAGACCGATTTCACTGCTCCCTGTCTTTTCTAAAGTCAGCTTACATCATATCTACGTACTGTCGAGAGGCCGTTTATCATCCAAACAGAGCGGAAATAAACAGTGGCATTCAACGGAAACATTCGTCATTCAAACAACAGATAGTCTGCTTGCGGCCGGTTTTTTTCTCTAAGGGGCACTTAGACGCCCGGGCTTAGACGAGTCATTAGTCATCACGAACGCAAAAGAGCGATATGGCAGTATGGCCGAGGAGGGAAGAAGGGACAGACGAAATCCTAAATGCCATTGACAAAAAGAAACTAACTGCAGTTGTCCTTCTTGACCTAAGCAAAGCCGGCTTTCGACAGTATTGACCATCAAATACTTCTTGCTAAGGTACAGGACATTGTTGCGTCCAGATCTGCGATAGAATGGTTCGTCACGATACCAATATGTGCGAACAGATACAACTCTGTCGAGCAAACTACCTGTTAGCTCTGGCGTTCCATAAAGGGAGCATCCTTGGCCCATTACTCTTTAACATCTATGTTAACGACGTCCCTTCTGTACCAGAAAATTGTTCATCGCAGTGTTACGTCGACGATACCAAACTACTCATGTCATTTCATCTCCACGATCAGCACTCGGCGATAGCAAAGATAAATAAAGACTTGTTAAGTATTCGGAACCGGTGCTTTGATAATCAGCTTTTACTCAACCCAGATAAAACAAAATTAGTGATATTCGGCAGCCGACAAATGACTGCTAAGGTTAGCGACTTATGGCTATTTCTATTGGGGAAGGAACTCTAGCCCGTTAAGGCTGCAAGAGACCTTGGCGTCACACTGGATTCTAATTTCACGTATAATAAGGCCGGGGGGAGTGGGGGGTAGTTAACAGAGTTTAATAGAGGGAGGTTCCGCCCCGAGATCCAACCCCTTACCTTTTGTATACAATTTTGGCAGAAAAGGTATCCCTTTTATATACCTTTTATTTAAAAAAGGTACCCTTTTCGCATACCTACTTTAGAAAGTCTTGCTCTCATTTCCACGTAGTGCTTAATAAGTGGACTGATACAGCCATAAGGGGCGTTTTTAGAATTAAAGGCCCTTTCAAATACCTAAATGACCGATTTCCCTACCCTTTTACATACCTCAACTTGTGAAATCCCTACCCTTTTATTTACCTGAAACCTGAAAAAGGTACCCCTTTCGGGCGGAGCATCCCCGTATAGGCCATTATAGGGAGTACCCCCCAGGGATAATAAGCATATTGTTTCCACTGTATCCTCATGCATGTCACGATTAGGCCAAATTAACCGCGTTAAGTATATTTTTGATATACGTGCCTTAATTATTATTATAAATGCCCTAGTGTTTAGTAAATTATTCTATTACTCTTTTGTTTGGAGCAATACTACTCAAGCTAATCTGGACAAGCTCCAAGCTGTACAGAATTTTGCGCTAAAAAGTTTGATGACATAACTCCTTTGCTGAAAGGCTTGCGCTGGCTACCAATCAGGCAACAACTTTATTTTCGTTTTGCTGTTCTGGTTTTCAAGTGCGTGACGAGATGTGCTCCCGATTATTTGACATCTAAGTCACCTAAGCTCGTCAGAAGATCCGCCGTCTCAACAAGGAATACAAGAAATTCTCAACTCTTGGACATTCCACTCTTCCGCACAGCTAGCGGCCAAAGGACCTTTCAATATAGAGCGACCTCTCTGTGGAATGAGTTGCAGCCTGCGCTCAAACTTAGCCCATCTGTAACGGCGTTCAAGCGTTTACTCGGGCAAAAGCTTCTTAACGACTTCTTCAATGAATTTTTTTAAAGTGCACCTAACACCAAAAATTTTTTTCGCTAAAATAATAAAGCTTATTTTGTGGAGTACTTTGGCGCAAAAATTTTTTGATTTGGATAAATTCTCGAGTTTTTATGCGCCGTCAAAGTACGCCCTAATGCCGCCATTTTGGTTCGCGATCGAGTTTAACGGGGCATGGGTCGAGAGCCGGATGTGACGTCAAATCCAGAACGCGATGATTCTGCAGTTCACATATTTACTTGTTTTTGTGGGAAAGGCTGAGAAAGTAGTTCGAGAAATTGTCAGCCAGGAGCATTGTAAGGGGGATGTAGCTACTCAACAAACATACAGGAGGTATTACGCTTCATGTCATACCGATTTTAATTAGAGATGATCGACTTGAAGCGAAGAAACGTAGAAAGCGATGGGTCGATTTCATGAAAGCGAAACGCGAGCTGTCAAGGAGTTTGTTGATCTGTTCTATGAATTTCAAACCAGATAATTTCGTTCGACGCCTCAATTTGTACGAAGAGGAGGAGATTTTGCCGAGTCCATGGCTTAAGCAAGACAGATTTGGTAAAATATGCTTCTCAGATCTATCGATTCATGCATCCGCTGTTGGATCTAATCTGAGAAACAGCAGTCAGTCAGTGCAGCCGACAGAGACAGAAGGCAGGAGAATAGTGAGCGAATTTTTTCTGAGCAAATGTTCTCTGCCCTAATATGCTTAAGTTTCCTTCCTTGGTTAATTCTTAATTTGAAAGAGAAATCCGGGGGGGTAATTTTGGCAGAACTCAATTCCTTTCCAAGACACTCTTCTTTGAGTCTCGACAACAAAATTAGGGAATTTAAGATAACCACGACGGCAACGGCAACGCGAACGTCACTAAACAAAAGGTTTAATGAGCAGGGCAGGGTTGTTCGAAAGCCGATTAACGTTAACCCAGGGTTAAACGTTAACTGAAGCACTACGTTTTCTTATTTAAAAATGTTTTTCGCCTCTAACGTTTGGTGTAGGTTGAGATTACTACAGGCCAAAACTGAAGGCTAAACAATATAAACAGAACACCTCACCAAAAAGTTACAAAACTGAGATAAAAATTCTCGCTAACCCTGGGTTAGCTTAATCGGGCTTTGAACAACCCGACCCAGAACAATAGCTGTGCACGTGCGTTATAAATTTTTGTACATTTCTTTGCCGTCTTCTCCAAAACAACAACGTGAAATGACCAATTCTGCGTTGTCTGAAGAACGTGAACTACGACGGCTGATTTTTTTAAATTTTATTTCAAATTTATTGCGGTGTCCCAGATTCAGTTTCGCGATAGCTTTGACAGTGATAAACAAACTTAATGACTTAAGAGTATCCCGAGATTCGTAGGTAAAATATAAATTCTTTTTTTAATCCACGTTGTCTTCGGCGTCGCCGTAGTAGCTTCTTAAACTCCCTATTGACTCACTGCAACAATAACATTAGCTCATGTTTGGAGGGAAGCAACGCTACATTTATTTCCACATTGCACGTAAAGAATACAAACACTTTGTAAAGACGGATAATCAGTTGATCTACATCATGAACGCATTAGTTAAATAATTCTAAGAAAGTGAATGGACTTGACTGTTATTTCAAAGGTATACTATGCGAGATAGACAGGATAGAAGGTGCGAAAATATTGTAAACACGCGTCACGCGCTACAAATTATCTTATTACTCTATGACTTCTACATATCTTTGCCGTCGAGTATGTCCTTCAGAGCTCGTTCGAATTTTTTAGTAGCTTCTACCTCTTGGTATTTGGTTGTCTTTTCTTAGTTGGCCAGAGGCTGGGCGGCTGGGTGCTCGGCAAAAGACTAGCAAATAAATCAGCTTGGTCGTCGTCGAGTGAAGTCCTACTTCAAGTCTTCAGCGATATAATAAATTTAAGAGTCTTCTGAGTCAACATTCACTTCGGAATCCGACGAAGTAGAAGACATTGTTACTAAGAACAGAAATCTGTTGACTGTGGAGTCCCAGCGAAAAACTTGTGCGGCGAAATCGCTACTACACTCGTAAAAAATAGAAGACCTGACTGGGACAGTCGAAGCGTTCGTTCTCGATTTGACGTCACAGCTTACACTCTCCCCAGATTCCCCATGCGCGGTCGCGAACCATTGGAAACTCGGTTTTGACGGGGCATAAAAATTCGAGGATTTAACCAAATCAAAAAATTTTTGCGCCAAATTACTCCACAAAAGAAGCCTTATTATTTTAGCGAAAAAAATTTTTTGGTGTTACGTGCGCTTTAACTTTTATCTTTTTATCATTGTCATGTACTTAGGTCTTAATTGTGTAATGTAATTTGACTCTGAAAAGCCCCTTGGGGACGAGCCAATAAAGCATGTATGTATGTATGCAAATGAGAAAAATTAACCGTGAAAGGGGCTATTGGTGTTTCCACGTCACGCAACTAAGCTTAATTATCACGCAAGTGGAAAGTAAAATCGCTTACCAGTCAAGAAATTGAAATATCTGAGGGACTCCAAAATGGCGGCCGGAAACCAGTGGAACCAGTGGCTCTCTGAAAACGTTTCTTCGCTCTGCTAAACTTGAAAACATTCAGATAGGCACTTCTCTCAACATATAGGTTACTCAGAACTCGAAAACGTAGGGCGAATCGATATCTTCGTGCACGTAACATGTTACCCAGAAACAATGCCAATGGCACGCATGTGAAAAAACAATGTGTTGACTGTTCTATCTTCAAAACAGAACAGTCTACCGGATTTCCAGAAGGAAAAAACCTTCGATCCACTCGCGGGTTACTTTTAAAGGTTTATGTTCGTGATTTTATTTCTTTTTCAAAATCCTAAAATAATAACTCGTAGGTATCACATTTGTAAGGAAGTAACAAGGAAGGCATCAACCTCGTTCCCAGGGAGCGAGCGAGGAGGGCGGTTAGATGAGAGACCCTGGAAACCAGGTTGGGAAGGCATTTGCTAATCTGCGATCAGGCGTCCTTTTTTATCGCGGTGGGAAGGAACCTTCACACCGCAAAAAAAAAGGACGCCTCATCGCAGGTTAGGCATTTGCTGTCTGCATGCATGTCACGTTAGAAATTGCTACAGAATACAAACGCAAAGGAACAAGGTTAGGTCCTTATTGCCAATTGAGACGCCATATTTTTTTGTACCCGATCGCAACTGAATCTAATTAAACCATTATTGGCTGAGTTCAGTGGTAACAGCATTCCTATATTTCAAATATTTCTCAAAACCAATTTAAGAGCAATTAACATTGAGGGCCGTCGTCATTACAGATTACCGCAGACTCAAATTCCCATTGGTTGAAAGGCGACAAAACTGTCATCACCTTGACAACGGCTGATCATGATTGTGCCTACAATCTGGGACAGTATAAGATGGAACAATTATCCCCCATCCCCCCCAAAAGCAATGATGAAGGCGCGAAGGAGCAAAAGCGCGCCATTTTAGCATCATTGAAATAGGGGGAGGGGTGGCCCAGGTGTTCCATTTATTTTGTCCAAGATTGTATGGAGGCTTTAAACGTGACAAGACAAAGGGAGCTAGTAATTAGGAACTAATATGTCAGCACATTTATCGGCATTACGGCAAGGAAGTGGTGTGTGTCACAGTCACGCGCGTCAGAGCTCAAGCGTAACGCTGATAATCTAAGTTTAGGTTCTACAAGTAAAGTATATTTTGGTAACAATAAATAAATTGAGGCGTAATTCTAACCCCAACTTTCCAGAGCACACAGTTAGATTAATAACGATCCATATCAATGCTCGAAAAGCTCAGTACAAACTGCCATTGGCAAAAACGAACACCAGACGAAGCACTAAGCTGCAGTCTAAATTCTAAAGACAACTTCAAAATTTCACATTAAGCGAGATATTAAGTACAGAATAATCTATCGTATTTCCCAGGAGCTGATCAATGAGACTATAGAGTCCATGAATAGCCGTATCGCTGACATAATACGAAATAATGGCGAAAAACTGAAGTCAATAAAAGTACCATTCTCTACAGGTATTCAGGCGCGGTACTGTGTTAAAACGATTCTTGCACGTTTTTGTGACGGTTCACGACAAACTTCATACGATTTAACGTTGGTTTTGGACGGTTTAAGACGGTTTTTGACGACTTTGGCGATCAATGAAATAAACAATGAACTAAGAGTTTTTTTACTGCCCTGCTACAAAACCGTGGTTAACCGTAAAGAATCGTCATTAGACAACTTGTAAATCGTTGAATTTTATTTCAACGCAGACAAAAATCGCGTCAGACATCTTTTTTTAATAAAAAAAAATCTATTTTACAGAAACAAAATAGTTCAAAAGACTAATATCTAATAACGGCCTGAAAACTTAAGGCTTTAAAAATAACGGGCTGCAATCGTGAGGGTTAAAGTGGCGCAGTGGATAAGTGCGTAAGTCTCAGGTCTAAGTGGCGTGCATGAACTCTCTCCGGATCGAGACCGTTTTCTTCTCCTACTATTTTTCTTTTTTTTTCCTTTCTGCGGGTAATATAAGTTGAACTGTTTTTTTTTTATTTCGTCGTAAAATGCGCTGGCAAGGAACGCCAGCGCACTGGTATTCACTTCATCTCTCTTACATCAATGAGCCCTCCCTCCACATACACCCCATATTGCCACCTCGCCAGAGGTTCCAAAAAAATCATGAAATGGCAGAATTACCCAGAATTCTTTTTGGGCATGAGCGAGGCAACTTAAGAAGCACGAGACTGGCCCTCATCCAATGGCTGAAGCGCGGCCAGAGGAAAAGACTTCTTGCCAGATACTCAGGGGTAGGCCTGGTGTATGCTGTTAACGTAGAGTCTGGATTTATGCATGATCTTCGTGAAAACTACATTTTGTCTC
>JAHPZR010035558.1:15000-31062 GCA_019787425.1 Platygyra sinensis
AAATTGATGAAAAAAGCTTTTGATATTCCAGATAGAACTTCAAAGGAGGCGGGGAAAGTAATGAGTAGCATGGGGCGCGCCACCGTTTCCTCATTTTTGCTGGGGAATAAATTATCACCGATGACGTCATAGGCTTTTAGCTTGTCTTCTGAATAAAACAATTTATGAAAGTTAAGAGTGATCACCGCAGTAAATTTTCTAATTTAAGCAATTGGAAAGAAGAAGCCTGAAAAAATCAGGGCTTCAACGGGATTCGAACCCGTGACCTCCGTGATACCGGTGCGATGCTCTACCAACTGAGCTATGAAGCCATACATTGGGAGCGAGGTCAATTTCCTGATTTTTTGCAGGCCTCTTCTTTCCAATTGCTCAAATTGGAAAATTTACTGCAATGATCACTCTTCACTTTCATCTACAACCGCAGTACAAATATGAATTATTTCATATATACTTCACATCAAAATGATTTATCCAGACTAACCAGTCCCAAAACTGGTTTGTTCACAATGCCACATTGAACTCGCCTAGCAGACGTGCCCCATTGTTTTCACCAAACTGGTTTCTTTACAATGCCACACTGAACTCGCCTAAACTAGCCCCATTGGTTTCACGAAACCTTCAACACGGATTGTTGCATTCCAAACTCCATTATGTGTTCAAAATAAAAGCGCGCTTCTCTTGGTAGCGTCACTCTTGCGAACCGTTTCTGGAAAAATTTATCTACGAGACTTCGAACGTTAATCGTGAGAATGGCTTGCTTGACAATAAAGGATATCGAAGCTGCTTTGAACGCTTGTTTAACTTTCCGTGATTGGGAAACGTTGAAAAGTGCAAATTTTTGAAAGTGTAACAATTTCTGAGGTTTCCTAGCTTTCTTTGAAAACGGTCTCCGATTTTCGAAACGCTAATTTGCCCGGACTCTTTTAAACCTGATTGCCTCATGTAGAATATATTATGTTTTATCTGACCTCTAAGCTGCATCTCGTGCCGTCGATGCCCTCAGCTATACATTGGAGAGACCGGTCGTACTCTACACGAACGATTCGGCGAACATCTTCGGAGTATCCAAAAAAACACTGGTGGTTTCCCGGTCGCAGAGCACTGTAACTCTCCCGGTCATAGTCTATCAGACATTGCTGTAAGAGGCCTAAGGAGGTGTTCCGGTTCCAGTTTCAGACGGAAGCGGTTAGAAATGGAAATCATTTTAGGCTCGGCGCTATGTAACCAGATGGCCTAAATAATGTTTTCCATTTCATATAAACAGCGCGCGCGTCTAGTTTTCCCCGCGCGCTTTGTTCCGTTATTTTCAAATGAACAGTCTCGCGAACTTAACGGTTTTCACACTGAAGAAGGGCTATGCCCGAAACGTTTGTGATTTTTCACAATTTGACACTTTTGCATATTTCTATGCCATCAGTACTTTTTATTTTCTTTTGAACATAAGTGTCACGCATCGCCCAAGGATTACAAATACTTTCGTACTTGTTCCTCCTCTACATTTACCCTGCTTCAGGCCGGTCAGTTTCAATAAACGTCAAGAAAACGAGGAAGCATTTTTCCAGAAACCTTCATGGCACGCACATGCTTCCCAATGTTTCCAAGTTTCACATAAGGGAAACATTGTTTCCAGTGTCAGTTTTTGTTTTCAAGATGCAAATTATGCTTACGCTACACGGCAGGGAATTTTAACGAATATCAGAGCATGCGAGCACTTGCAAAAATTTTGCGAGCACGAGCAAGCGAGCACTCATCTAATTTTTGCGAGCAATTCGAGCAAAGGCCAAATTTTCCGAGCACTTTCAAATTGGATGGGACCATTCGATACCCCTACATGTAGTGCCTCTACTTTCAACCCTAGATTTGCATACAAGCTCTAACGGAAAAGCCCCTGGGACAGCTCTACCATTGAAATTACAACAATAGAACTCATAGAAGTTCGGAGCGCTCAAGTTGAACACGCGACAATAAATATACACGTTTTCTTTAGAGACTTTATTGCTTGTTAATAGTAAATACAAAAAATGATTCAATTAGACCTAATCACTGGAGATCAGTGCTTGACCCGGCAGTTATTCTCTGCCTAAATAGGGTGTCGTTTATCTGCTTGTACCTGTTTATGTGTCACGAAGTGTCTCACCATATTCTGGAATACCCATTCTAGCAATAACCTTGAAAGTAGAGGCACTACGTGTTTGCAAAATTAAAAGTGACTAGTGGAACGGAAAACAAGAAAAGTTAGCTCAGATTCTATTTTCTCTCTCATCGCCAAAGCTGAGGTCAGATAAAAACATAATGTATTCTACATGAGCCAATCAGGTTTAAAAGAGCCCGGGCAAATTAACGTTTCGAATATCGGAGACAGTTTTCAAAGAAAGCTAGGAAACCTCAGGAATTATTACACTTTCAAAAATTTGCACTTTTCAACGTTTCCCAATCACGGAAAGTTAAACAAGCGTTCAAAGCAGTTTCGATATCCTTTATTGTCAAGCAATCCATTCTCACGATTAACGTTTCGAATAAACTGAAAGTCTCGTAGATAAATTTTCCCAGCAAACGGTTCGCAAGAGTGACGCTACCAAGAGAAAGCGCCCTTTATTTTGAACAATAATACAATTTGGAACGCAACAATCCGTGTTGAAGGTTTTGTGAAACCAATGGGGCAAGTTTTGGGCGAGTTCAGTGTGGCATTGTAAAGAAACCAGTTTTGTGAAAACAATGGGGCAAGTCTAGGCGAGTTCAATGTGGCATTGTGAACAAACCAGTTTTGGCACTGGTTAGTCTGGATAAATCATTTTATTCAGGAGACAAGACAAAAGCCTATGACGTCATCGGTGGTAATGTATTCCCCCGCAAATTAATGAGATCGCCCCGCAAAAATGAGAAAACCGTGGTACGCCCCATACTACTGTAATATAAGCTGATAGTTGGTTGCAATTTCACCATACTTAAAGTACGGAGTATTGCAATGTTTATCCATCGTTATTTCCTGTTTATTCTTAAGGCTCATTTGAAAAAGTTTTGATGTGATCAGATAATGTAAAACGCACGTGATCTTCGCGGAAAATATGTGTTCTCTGTCTCTCTTCTCTTCTTAGATGGCATAATCCACAATTCGGAGAGACAGACAATCCTAATCTTTTAAACAAGCCCTTTAGCGCCGAATAAAAATCTGGCCGCAGCAGAGTGTACAATAGCGGGTTAATGACAGATGTTATATACCTGACAAGAGCAAAAACATGGGCTGGCACTTCAAGAGCTTCAGGTTCAAATTTGCGCGAATAGAGTAACTGCAATAAAAACCATGGAAACCAGCAAATTGAAAATGCAGTTGCCATGGTAACAAATAGCATAATGCTCTTCCTCTCTCGAGCAAGTTTCTTCTTGTGCCTTTGTTTCGTTTCGTTCGTTCCACTTTGTCCTGCACCACTGGCAATGGCTCTAAATATCTTGACGAACGCGTATATCATAAAAATGTACGGAAAGAAAAACACCGCCACAAAGCAGAAGATGATGTAACCTATAAAGTACGTCAACTCCTTCAGGATGGTTAGTTTTGTTAAACCAAGCGAAGGGAATGAATCCAATGACAGCAGAAATGAACCAAACCATTAGCAATACCTTTGTAACAGTCGGCTTTATGATGAGACGGTGAGTTATTGGCCTGATAATGGACAAGTACATTTCCAAAGTGGCGATTGCTATGTGATAAACTGATATGATTGCTGTTAGTGTATGTACAGCCGTCAAAAGAAACCCCAGGTGAAATCGCACTGTATTTGATGAAATGACAGGAGTGAAAGCCACAAAGATAAACAAAGGAATATTCAATGCTCCAGTCATGAAGTCGTTAACAGCCAAACTGAAGAGAACGTAGTTTGCTGGCGTTCTTAGCTTTTTGGTTTTGAGAAAAACGACCAAAACTAACATGTTTACGACAAGAATGACTAATGCAATAGGAACCAGTTGAGCTATCCCCTTGACGTTTATCTCCAGCAGACGAGCAGTTGTTTGGCTTGTTTGATCACGTGATGTTTCGTGGATCATATTTTGTGTCCTGTTTTGCCTGGTGGATTAGTTGATTCAGCCTTGTACTTTTTCAAACTTCAGTGGATTAGCATTGGATTGACCATTGAAGGAAACGAAAAGCGCGAAGGTAACCTTAACACATCAGGGACCAAGCATTCCGGAAACACTGCGAAAGAAAACAAATGATAAGTACAATCAAAATTATTTCTGTCGCATCTTTCCGCGGATACAAAAGTTTGGAAAAATTCTCAGGGAGTCTTATATGTGATGAAACTAAAACCCCGGAAGGATAGAAAATTCTCTTATTCGTATCAGTACATGCCGAAGTCACACAAAATCCTGCAATAGTCTTCCTAAATACCATACATGGCAAAACAGTCACAGCAACATGAACAAATGCGAAAAGCATATTGAAAAGCTTACTTCAATGATAAGCCCAAGCAATCGGCGAAAAGCAAAAAATCTCAGCAAGCACCTTTATCTTCAGCATTTTGTCACGGCTGATAACACTGGTCTCGGCCATTTTTTCTTTGGTACTTGCTTTCACACTTAAGTTTAAAAGCATTTTTAAAGTGGCATTGAAGGCATTAATAGTATAGCATTGGTTATCCAACATGCATATTTTTAAGACTGCTATCCGGACGTGGTGGGATGGCTTGCCAGGTTTAGTGATCCCTTTGGGCTATGCCGAGGTGAGTTTCAACCTTGCTCAACAAGCCAATCTGGAGAGAGTCCTGACTAAAACCAGTCACTTCCAGGTTGGGGTTTTGACGTTATTAAAAAAAGGATCCGTCACGGAAAAACCAACAAATACCTTCAATGTGTTGGTTACGAACAACTCTCCAAGCCTTCAAAAGCAAGAATGACCCGCGGCAGTTAAAACCAACATGAAGACTGGGAGTCCTGAGCAGGAAGACAAAGACAAGAATTGGGTTCTGGAATGTGGGAGCTATGTAGACTTGTACAGCTCACTAGGGAGATAAATAACAATAATACGTTTTGCATTCTTGGTCCAGTGAATGCAGGTGGATTTCGCAGAGGAAACGGATTTGTCAAACAAATTTGTTTTCAAGGGGTGTCGAATGGTTGAGCATGCAAGCAGTGTGTTTATTTTTGCGAGCAGCGAGCCCAGTTTAGAAAATGCTAGATGACGAGCAGCGAGCACCTTGTAAATCGTCCGCTAGCCGGAGTCTTCATCTTTTTTAAAGAAAACGCTGTTTTGCGGTAAGTAATCTGGCTGATACCTTCTAAACAGGACAATACACACGACGGTCCATTCAAAGAAATCAATCAATCAATCAATCATCAATCAATCAATCAATTGGCTCAAGGCATCAGGAAGACATAATTTAGTTCGACCAACACCTCTGCCACTTCAGCTAGCTTAACTGAGACACAGCTAGGTAACAGGTTAAGATCTTATTGCGTTTCAACCAATTACAGCAGCTTACAGCCAATTTTGAATTGATGCCAAATTAACCAGACTAACCATAACCCTAAGGATTCAAGGTAATTCCAGCTGAATCGAGCACAAATTAACGAGAATCCGAGTTGAAAATATTTTGCGAGCACGAAACAGCGAGTACTCATCTATTTTTGTGAGCAATTCGAGCAAATGCCAAAATTTGCGAGCACTTCTAAACTGAATGGGACCAGTCGATACGTCTTTTTCGAGCCAGAGAATGATAACTTATACCAGCAAGGATTAGCGTTCCCCGGGGGTACTCCCAGAAAAGTTGGATGGGGTTTGCGGCCCTCTTTTCGAAACCCTTACCCTATTTATGACCAAAATGTGTGATTTTTGCTACTCTATTTATGACCTGACCAAAAATTCGATACCTTTTTGGCCGTTGAGGCTGGCGTATTTGCCCTAATTATAAAGTTATGAAGGGCTTTTGTTAAAGTGGTGCTAAAACCATACCCTATTTGAGGCTAAAATGGCCAAACTCGAGACCCTATTTATGATTAAAACGGCAGAAAATTCATTCCCTTTAGGGTGGCATATACACGCCATATAAGGGAGTACTGTACCTCTAGGAAAGCGTTCATCCTCAAGAATGGTGTGGAGAGATCGATCTTTCAGAGCAAGGTTCTTTAGGACGTAGGTGAGGCTGAAAGTGATCCAGTGTTATGATTCAACAAATTATGCTGAGTCTGAGCAAATGGACACCTTCTATGAATCTCCTCAGGTACAAGTGGAAACCACTTCTTCGAAAAATCTCCACGAGAAAAGTCGTGGCAAGAAATTGTTATGGAAACTAAATTAATAGTGGTAAAAGGCAGGCGGAATTACATTAATTGGTATGATTGACAGAAAGCTCATTGGTCCCACTCCAAACATGCGCGAAAAGTTGCAAAATGACCATGTTCTCATTAATGGGAATGGAGACGTTCGTTGCAAGATGTGCGTTCAAGAAGGAGCGCAGATATTCACTTCTATGGTTAAACAGGAGCTACAGGGCTTTAAAGACGCTATATCAAAGATCCATGCTACTGGAGAGAGGTAAAGAGCAAGGGCAAGCATACGCATGGGCAACCAGTCCACTCGCCTAAAAAAACATTACAGGTTCAGTACAGTGTCCTCAATCTTTAAGTGAAGCGTTTAGCTAGAGAAGACAGGAGGAGATTTGTTGAAAACCATTGCAACAGAACTAAAAGCTGCTCCCCAGCGTCAGGGGCAAGGCACAGTCTACAGGATCACTAAGCAAGTTTGTGGAGGCCAGCGTTAAAGGAAGGTACCTGTCTGCGACAAACAAGGGTGTATTACTGACAAGCACTGACGAGCAGAACACTTTAGGAAAGTCCCGGAGCAGCCAGCCGTCTGCTAAGAAAGACCACGATGTCAGCACCCAATCACGTACTAAATAAGACATCATGAAACCATTATAGATCTTATGCTTAGGATATACATTCTACTGTCCTGCTCGAGATAGCTTAATATTCCTGTTGTCCTCCTTCTTTCGAAGTCTTCCTGAAAGTGTCCCACCTCTCTCCACATCAAAGAAGCGAATGAGTCCGACATCTCTGCGACGTGTCTTTCGTCAACACCGAAGATATTACCCAAAGAAGTAAACTAAACCACTACGGTAACAACGCCAACCCCCTCGTCCATTTCTGAGTGATGCAGCGTGGAGGCAGCGTGGCAAACTGGCAGGATTTGTTTCCTGGTAGTCCCGAGTTCAAATCTTCGGTCACGCTTTGTACATAGCTATCTGGTCTGTCTTCTACCAATTTTAACTATGTTACGTTTTATTTGAAAACATTTGTTTCCTTTTTTTGAGTGGCATGCCTGTAAACAAGCCAAGCTAAGTGCATGACCACTATAAATAAGATTTTTATTTACATTTTACACTTGTATCGACTTGGAGATGTAATGAATTTGCTTATTAGTTATTAAGAATTGTAGAGACCTTTTATGTATTCGAAAAACGTCTCTGAGAAATAATATGCATGCATTGATTACCTCCCTGCCCTCTTTCCCCCTCCCAGACAATACACTTTTTTCTCTCTGTCTTCATTTAAGGACATTCGGGCGAAAATGTTCTAACATTGATGTTTTTCTGAAAATTTTACCATTGAAAGATGATCGGTTTAGCGATGCCAGAAATTTAACAAAAATGGGGGGTTATCGACTTCGTTTTGGAGATAACATACCCGGAAAAACACCTAAATCTGAGTAAATAGGGCTTCGTTAGCGAAGAAGGCCACAGTGGCTGTAAGTCCAAACATATTGCAATATTAGAGCTTTGAAGGGAAATGTTCTCTGCCAAATATGGTTTATATGGACCTATTAAGCGAATTTAGTCAACTGGTGAGGTTCCTCAAAGAACAAGTTCGCATTTAGCGACCATAGTTCCACGCGCCTTGCAGCCGCAAGATGGCAGGATTTCATGTCCCGTGGACAGAAATTTTGAAATATTTTAACTTCTCACATTGACTTTTTTGATCATTTTTGGACAATGTGGATATAATTGTAAACAAAATCTGTTTGTGAAAAGAAAAGTAGGGGTCAACGAACGTCCAAGATCTTGAAATCCAAGCAAAGATATAGCAATAGCCATCTGTCCTATGATTGTTCAGTTTAGTACTTAGCGCGCGCGCTCTATGCATGACGGGGCGTATGAATTTGCTTGCGCAGAAACAATGAGCGCGAACGTCTTTAATGGGCTGTCCTTTACTCTGATATTGTGTTGGCCCGGTTTAATTAACACCTAGATACATATACCGTAACAAGAATCATGTAGACCTAGCGAACTCTTGGTAATTATGAGTTCTCGCAATCGGAGTTCCCGGCTGTTTTACATGTTATTGAATTTTTCAGTAGCATAAAAGTAAGCCATTTTTTCTCGATGCTGGACACGTGATAAACTAAGAAGCACTCTTGTAAACACGCTGATGACCCAATGTGTTACGCTTATACTAAATACGGTCGATTTCAGTCAAGACAGAAGCTTTTGTTAATTCCGGCTTGTTTATGGTGCTCATATCAAACCTGGGGCAAACTTGTTGTTGTGTAATTCTCGAAATTTCTTCCTTTTTTTAGGAACGTGTATATTTATATGATCTTATATAGCAAATCTAAAATCCGTTAAGCAGAATGACATTATGTAAACACTTTGCCCGCATACAGCTTTAGCACAATCGAATCGTACAATAGGAAATCTGTTCCTTACCTGCTGTTAAAAACTTCAACCTGAAATTCGACTTTCAGGTTATATTTAGGCTGTTGTGTTAGTGTATTTGGTGACTATAGTGAGTCACAACGTTATGTGAGCCACGTTGGGATTTATTATACCATGACAAAAGCAGCACTTAGGAAATATCTTGACTCGCCGCCTGCTTTAACGTATTATAAGCGGTTCAAAAGAACAAAGCGAGTCAGTTGCGTAACAAATTTCTTCTATAAACCATGCGCTTCTTTTCATTGTTATTTGTAATGTTTCATATTTGATTTTTTAGAGCAGCCAAGTCCAGCGTTAGTAGCGAAGAAAAACTAACCAGTTTGAGATGAAAAGATATCTGACCGGCGTGATCACATGCTCATTCACACATAACAAACAGCAATATCAAAACCAGTTGGACAGCAGCTGGCGACTGCAAAAAACATAATTGACAATGATATGAGTAGCTATAGTAATCTACCGGAAGGAAACATAATTGAAAACTTAGAACTGATATCAGTTTTGATTTAAACGTAAAGTAGAAGCGATGGTACCTGATAACATGATTGATTTGGATGAAAAAGGCAGGTGCTAAATCATATTAGGTGGCGTGGTGAAGCGCAGCGAAGCGATTAAGATTAACGGAATTGAAAAAAACGAATTATTTGTGTAGCTATTGTGTTCGTAGGACTTTCCATAAAATGTAATAAACAGTTGTGGCTTTCACTGGCTAAGAGATCTTTTCATTCAACATATGCATAGAAATTTACGAGCAAAAAAAACAGGACCAGAAGTTGGTCAGTTTAGAATCTTTTCTCCATGGCGAATATTTTCCGCCGAATCTGTTTAACCTTGAGTTTAGATTTAAGGAAGTTGTCAGCTCCTTCCACGGTCTGGGAATGACGACGTTCAAAGCTGGGTTAGACTTAGCAATTAAGGTTAAAAAAGTAGCGAATTTCTTTCGAGTTAACATTAAGCTTGTCATAAATTTAGAGTTTAAACTTAATGCATGCATGCATGCATAACACGATAAATGAATTTGATTGCCATTAAGCTTAGCTTTAAATTATAGCAATAGTTTTCAGTTATTTATTTTAAAACAAGATCTATTGGAACTTTTGCTCCAAGAGCTAAAAGAGCTCATCTAGAGAGCTTATGCTGTTTACAATACAATGCATATCGTACGTGACGATTGAACAAAACATACACAAGGGAAAAAATGCAGAAAAACACCTGTTGTCACGAAGCTCTTTAGAACCTTTAATTTCATTGGATCTTGTTGGCACGAAGCTCTATTGTTTTGGGCTAGGGTCCATTGTTACCATTGTTTGTATATAATTTTCTCAACCAATCCTGTGAGACGTTCCGAAGAGCTTCGTGGCGGCCCAAAAACACGGAGTTCATAGCTTTCAACATAAATAATAATTTCTGAATAATTTCATAAGCAGCTTTTCTGCCACCGGGCAGGTGTGCAAAAAAAGAAGGATCTTGGCCAATCAGAATGCTGATAGTGAGTACAATGTATTTAACAAATAGATTCCATGTTGCCGTGCGTCTGTTCAGTAATAGATCACAGATGACGGCAAAATGTGGTAAGAACAAAAAAGTGGCACACGAGGCGTAGCCGAGTGTGTCACTGATGTTCTTACCACATTTTGGCGTCTTCTGTGATCTATTACTGAATCAGACGCACGGCAACATGGAATCTATTTGTTTTATATAATAACGAAAAGCCTTTTTTTATTTCAAAATATTTCAACATAAAGCGAAAGCCGGCCTTTGCCCCGCCCGGCTTTTGCCCACTTTCGCGAACACAAAAAAAAGCCATTTGACGTGATCTATGATCTATACAAAATGAAGCAATTTCGTTGGTTACTATGCGTAGCAAAGAATTGTGATTGGTCGAGAAAATCACGCCACTGTCAAACCTGACTCGAGCGTCGCTTCTCGTGGAATGAAAACTTACAGCGAAACAGAATTGAACTGCGAAATCTACAAATCTTAAAGAAAATGCTGGAAAAATCAAGTCAGTTTTTGTCATCGGAGCAGCCCTGTGAGCCGAAAAGCTTGGACGTTGCCTTGAAAATTACAGGAGTTGAAAAAATACCCTCGGAAAACTTGTGGTTGCGGTCAACCTAGAGGCCATTTGATTCGAGTTTTGAATGAAAGGAGCGTAAATGACGGTGGAGATTTCTGTCTGCTGTGGTTGGTGATTCTCCAATCAGTTTGATATAGAGTCGGAGACACATTTAAGCTGCGATGCTGTTGACCGTGAGCTGTGGTTAGCTATACTTTGCTCGTTGCTTTGCATGAAACGGACAGGACCATTCGCATCGGAAAGCAAGTTATGTATTTATTTTACCGATTTTAAGAAGTGATGTTTTGATGTTTCATTCCTGACATCAATCAGTCTGTCAACATTTGTTTTGACATTGGGAAGAGTTGAATTTTTTAAATAAATTATCTCAGAAACATTTTGTTTACTGGGTTTGTTAAATTCGAGATAAAGCAATGTTTTCGGCTTACCAAGACCAAGTTTGTGCGTGGTTTAGTCTCGCTCGACTGCCGACTGAGACTGCTCGAAAATTATTTCTGTATCATTTTCTAAAAGAAACGGCTTTATCTTTCGTTTTCTGGCTTCTCGAACCTGTTGAATGCCTCGGCAAGACTTTTATTATCTTATCTTTTGCCCAGTCACGTAAAATATTATCCTTATTCTGAAAACTTTCCGCCATTTTAAAACGGCAGAGGGAAAAACTTTGTAATGATGACGTCAATCGTGCATCTGTCCTCTAATAGATCATAGCCGAGAACCAATCAAAATGCGAGAATAACCTGGGTTATTATATAAAATAATCAGTGATAATCAATACGATGCATTTCATCCAACCCCACTGATTCCGCTATTCGTCAGTTTGTAAGTAAAAGGTAAACATTAATAACAATTTTCTTTTTCTGCATTTTAAAACATTTCTTCTGGCATAAGGAATTTGTGAATTACCGCAGAATATAGATTTTTAACTTTGAACCACTCAACCATTTTAAAACCCTTTTCAAACAAAAACAACAAACTTTTGTAACGCTTTTGCCAGTTCAAGAAAAATCTCCTAGCCATTGCGGAATCTTTGAGGAACGTTATGTCCTCTGCTACCCTCTTTTTTGGTCGATTCAGGCCAACAAAGTTTTTTCCTATTTCCTTTATAGGCTCGCTCTTTTAGGGACGGACCATTAGAAAAGTGATGGGGGGGGAGGGGAATTTTCAGTTTGCACGAATTTTTTTTTTCGCTCACGGCTTGTGCAGGATTTTTTTTTTTCAGGTGAAACCCTCTGCGCGAATTTTTTTTTCAGACAAATATTGCTTTTTGAAATGGTCATAGACAGCCCAACACAAACTCCCCTATGTGGTTTTACGGTAGTGGCACGTAAGCCTCTAGAGTTTTGTTCTGGCGAGTTTGTCTTTGAGCGATTTACCTTTTTGACTGAAAGTTAATAGACAGGCCAACACAAACTCTCCTATGTGGTTTTACGACAGCGGCACGTAAGCCTCTAAAGTTTTGTTCTGGCGAGTGTCTTTGAACGATTTACCTTTTTGAAAAGTTAATAGACAGGCCAACACAGACTCTCCTTTGTGGTTTTACGATAGCGACACGTAAACCTTAGCAGTTTTGCTCAGATGAGTATGTCCTACAGCGAAGATAGTCTGCCTGCCAATGAAAACCACACTTTGTGGCTCTTTTTTTTTTAAGAGTACCAGTGGCAGTGTTAATGTTGCTGTTTATGTGGTTAACACTACTACTACGTGTGAATGACTTTTTCATTGTATTATAGAATTCTTATTCAAGGCACGGGCTCCTGTTCAAGGGGATAAGACTCATCCTCTAATTTTTATTCTGAGCATAACGAATTTTATAGCATATAATATTGACAAAGATACCAGATTCTAATATTAATTTATTACAAATTTTATTTTATGATTTCCATTACAATACAGTATACAGTGTATGTTGTAGCACAACGAGCCAGACGTTCTTTGCAACCAAAAACAGATCTTGGATCCCGTGGAGAAGAAGAACTTTTAGTTCTACATCTCCACGGGATACCAGTGGCTTGTAACATTCCAGTGTAATCATATCCCTGGCAGTGATCGTTTGTGTTCCACAAAACGCGTCATGTGTCCAGACACTTTGAAAATCAGTTTATGTTATGCAGTCAGAAATTCTCAAAAATTATTGCAACGAGGTTTTCAAAAACCTCTCAAGAGGTTACGCTCACGATTACTATGCGTGATAGAAATCACGAGCTCATAATCTTATTGTTTTCAAGTAATGCGAAGCGATTCTGGAAACTACACGACCGAAAAATCACTATCACGAGTTTGTTACATATCCAGAAGCACTCAACAACTGTACTGCATGGACTTCAATGAGACTGGGTGAACCTGAACCCACCACAGCATGTTCCTATAATGCAACGCACGACGGAAAAACACTTTGACGATTTTGTTACATATCCCAAAGCACTCAGCAACTGTATTGCATGGACTTCAGCCTGGGTGAACTAGAAAGGATATGTAACATGTTCCTATAATGTCACGCACGACGGAAAAATCTCTATCACGATTTTGTTACGTATCTCGAATTACTCGTGAACTTCAGCCTGGGTGAACCTGAAAGGATATGTAACATGTTCCTATAATGTACCTCACGCACGTCGGAAAAATAACTTTGACGATTTTGTTACATATTTTGAAGCACTCATCAGCAACTGTGTTGCATGGACTTCAGCCTGGGTGAACCCGAAAATATCCTCTAACCCTCGGCAACGTCCAATTCTACGTGGACGTTTGCGTGGGCAAACCAGAGAGCATTTATAATATGTACCTATACGGATTTTCTATGTATCCGAAATAATTGTCTTTCAGAAAACTATTGTACGATGGACTCAGTATAGGGTCTAACTCACAAATGAAAACAGTGATTTTTAGTACCTGTCTAGTCCCCATACTATCTAAAAGCATGACAATCCGTGTAAGTTAATTATCATATAAATGAAAGATTAATCTAATGATATAACTTGGTACCTTCGTCTTGTTGTCTTGATTCGATGCTCTACGAGGTTGGTCACGGCTAGCGCTAGCTGAAGACACTTTTTGGTTCTCTCTGTCGTTCTCAGGTGATTGAATTCATGTCAAGCCAATCGCGGTTGTCGGTTTTGTTTGGTTTTCAACAACTGTTAAGGTTTACTTTACTTCGAATTGTGTCGCCGGGACGATTTTTCTTTCCACAATACCAGCAGGTAGCTAGTCAATAGAAACAAGGTGACTGTCTCTGTGGGTATTGCAGGCCCGCATGATAATTACTTCACGAGGGAAAAGCACGTGTGTACTTCAGTCAGGATAAACTCACGTGATCACAAAGTTAGACGGCGGACATGTTGCTGCTGAAAGTTCTTCTCGGAATCAGAAGAGGTCCATGTCGTCTTTGTTGAACATCAAACTAACGAAGATTATATGTACGAAAGACTGTTACATTATTTTTTTCTCATGCATCTGAGCAGGGCGGAATCCTAAATCCAGGAATTTGATTGGCTAATCTTGCGCACGTGACTGGTCCAGCTTTTTACGATACGGCCACACGGGCCGGATTTTTTCCCGCTTCAACGCTGTGTACTGAATTTCGCTCCTAAAGTAGTGCTAATCGTCAATTTTTGACTTTTTACACATCCATCGACGATTAGTCAACGCAAGTTTATCTCTGTTCTCTTTCATTATACGAACATGCTCTGTGGGTTCTGGTCACCAGTCTCTTGAAGTCCATGCATTACAGGTTGTTTAGTGCTTTGGATATGTAACAAACTCGTGATAGTGATTTTTCGGTCGTGTAGTTTCCAGAATCGCTTCGCATTACTTGAAAGCAATAAGATTATGAGCTCGTGATTTCTATCACGCATAGTAATCGTGAGCGTAACCTCTTGAGAGGTTTTTGAAAACCTCGTTGCAATAATTTTTGAGAATTTCTGACTGCATAACATAAACTGATTTTCAAAGTGTCTGGACACATGACGCGTTTTGTGGAACACAAACGATCACTGCCAGGGATATGATTACACTGGAATGTTACAAGCCACTGGTATCCCGTGGAGATGTAGAACTAAAAGTTCTTCTTCTCCACGGGATCCAAGATCTGTTTTTGGTTGCAAAGAACGTCTGGCTCGTTGTGCTACAACATACACTGTATACTGTATTGTAATGGAAATCATAAAATAAAATTTGTAATAAATTAATATTAGAATCTGGTATCTTTGTCAATATTATATGCTATAAATTCGTTATGCTCAGAATAAAAATTAGAGGACGAGTCTTATCCCCTTGAACAGGAGCCCGTGCCTTGAATAAGAATTCTATAATACAATGAAAAAGTCATTCACACGTAGTAGTAGTGTTAACCACATAAACAGCAACATTAACACTGCCACTGGTACTCTTAAAAAAAAAAGAGCCACAAAGTGTGGTTTTCATTGGCAGGCAGACTATCTTCGCTGTAGGACATACTCATCTGAGCAAAACTGCTAAGGTTTACGTGTCGCTATCGTAAAACCACAAAGGAGAGTCTGTGTTGGCCTGTCTATTAACTTTTCAAAAAGGTAAATCGTTCAAAGACACTCGCCAGAACAAAACTTTAGAGGCTTACGTGCCGCTGTCGTAAAACCACATAGGAGAGTTTGTGTTGGCCTGTCTATTAACTTTCAGTCAAAAAGGTAAATCGCTCAAAGACAAACTCGCCAGAACAAAACTCTAGAGGCTTACGTGCCACTACCGTAAAACCACATAGGGGAGTTTGTGTTGGGCTGTCTATGACCATTTCAAAAAGCAATATTTGTCTGAAAAAAAAATTCGCGCAGAGGGTTTCACCTGAAAAAAAAAAATCCTGCACAAGCCGTGAGCGAAAAAAAAAATTCGTGCAAACTGAAAATTCCCCTCCCCCCCCCATCACTTTTCTAATGGTCCGTCCCTAAAAGAGCGAGCCCTATAAGGAAATAGGAAAAAACTTTTTGGCTGAATCGACCAAAAAAAGAGGGTAGCAGAGGGACATAACGTTCCTCAAAGATTCCGCAATGGTAGGAGATTTTTCTTGAACTGGCAAAAGCATTACAAAAGTTTGTTGTTTTTGTTTGAAAAGGGTTTTAAAATGGGATTGAGTGGTTCAAAGTTAAAAATCTATATTCTGCGGTAATTCACAAATTCCTTATGCCAGAAGAAATGTTTTAAAATGCAGAAAAAGAAATTGTTATTAATGTTTACCTTTTACTTACAACTGACGAATAGCGGAATCAGTGGGGTTGGATGAAATGCATCGATTGATTATCACTTGATATT
>JAHPZR010035559.1:0-12500 GCA_019787425.1 Platygyra sinensis
CTCTGGCGAGGTGGCAATATGGGGTGTATGTGGAGGGAGGGCTCATTGATGTAAGAGAGATGAAGTGAATACCAGTGCGCTGGCGTTCCTTGCCAGCGCATTTTACGACGAAATAAAAAAAAACAGTTCAACTTATATTACCCGCAGAAAGGAAAAAAAAGAAAAATAGTAGGAGAAGAAAACGGTCTCGATCCGGAGAGAGTTCATGCACGCCACTTAGACCTGAGACTTACGCACTTATCCACTGCGCCACTTTAACCCTCACGATTGCAGCCCGTTATTTTTAAAGCCTTAAGTTTTCAGGCCGTTATTAGATATTAGTCTTTTGAACTATTTTGTTTCTGTAAAATAGATTTTTTTTTATTAAAAAAAGATGTCTGACGCGATTTTTGTCTGCGTTGAAATAAAATTCAACGATTTACAAGTTGTCTAATGACGATTCTTTACGGTTAACCACGGTTTTGTAGCAGGGCAGTAAAAAAACTCTTAGTTCATTGTTTATTTCATTGATCGCCAAAGTCGTCAAAAACCGTCTTAAACCGTCCAAAACCAACGTTAAATCGTATGAAGTTTGTCGTGAACCGTCACAAAAACGTGCAAGAATCGTTTTAACACAGTACCGCGCCTGAATACCTGTAGAGAATGGTACTTTTATTGACTTCAGTTTTTCGCCATTATTTCGTATTATGTCAGCGATACGGCTATTCATGGACTCTATAGTCTCATTGATCAGCTCCTGGGAAATACGATAGATTATTCTGTACTTAATATCTCGCTTAATGTGAAATTTGAAGTTGTCTTTAGAATTTAGACTGCAGCTTAGTGCTTCGTCTGGTGTTCGTTTTTGCCAATGGCAGTTTGTACTGAGCTTTTCGAGCATTGATATGGATCGTTATTAATCTAACTGTGTGCTCTGGAAAGTTGGGGTTAGAATTACGCCTCAATTTATTTATTGTTACCAAAATATACTTTACTTGTAGAACCTAAACTTAGATTATCAGCGTTACGCTTGAGCTCTGACGCGCGTGACTGTGACACACACCACTTCCTTGCCGTAATGCCGATAAATGTGCTGACATATTAGTTCCTAATTACTAGCTCCCTTTGTCTTGTCACGTTTAAAGCCTCCATACAATCTTGGACAAAATAAATGGAACACCTGGGCCACCCCTCCCCCTATTTCAATGATGCTAAAATGGCGCGCTTTTGCTCCTTCGCGCCTTCATCATTGCTTTTGGGGGGGATGGGGGATAATTGTTCCATCTTATACTGTCCCAGATTGTAGGCACAATCATGATCAGCCGTTGTCAAGGTGATGACAGTTTTGTCGCCTTTCAACCAATGGGAATTTGAGTCTGCGGTAATCTGTAATGACGACGGCCCTCAATGTTAATTGCTCTTAAATTGGTTTTGAGAAATATTTGAAATATAGGAATGCTGTTACCACTGAACTCAGCCAATAATGGTTTAATTAGATTCAGTTGCGATCGGGTACAAAAAAATATGGCGTCTCAATTGGCAATAAGGACCTAACCTTGTTCCTTTGCGTTTGTATTCTGTAGCAATTTCTAACGTGACATGCATGCAGACAGCAAATGCCTAACCTGCGATGAGGCGTCCTTTTTTTTTGCGGTGTGAAGGTTCCTTCCCACCGCGATAAAAAAGGACGCCTGATCGCAGATTAGCAAATGCCTTCCCAACCTGGTTTCCAGGGTCTCTCATCTAACCGCCCTCCTCGCTCGCTCCCTGGGAACGAGGTTGATGCCTTCCTTGTTACTTCCTTACAAATGTGATACCTACGAGTTATTATTTTAGGATTTTGAAAAAGAAATAAAATCACGAACATAAACCTTTAAAAGTAACCCGCGAGTGGATCGAAGGTTTTTTCCTTCTGGAAATCCGGTAGACTGTTCTGTTTTGAAGATAGAACAGTCAACACATTGTTTTTTCACATGCGTGCCATTGGCATTGTTTCTGGGTAACATGTTACGTGCACGAAGATATCGATTCGCCCTACGTTTTCGAGTTCTGAGTAACCTATATGTTGAGAGAAGTGCCTATCTGAATGTTTTCAAGTTTAGCAGAGCGAAGAAACGTTTTCAGAGAGCCACTGGTTCCACTGGTTTCCGGCCGCCATTTTGGAGTCCCTCAGATATTTCAATTTCTTGACTGGTAAGCGATTTTACTTTCCACTTGCGTGATAATTAAGCTTAGTTGCGTGACGTGGAAACACCAATAGCCCCTTTCACGGTTAATTTTTCTCATTTGCATACATACATACATGCTTTATTGGCTCGTCCCCAAGGGGCTTTTCAGAGTCAAATTACATTACACAATTAAGACCTAAGTACATGACAATGATAAAAAGATAAAAGTTAAAGCGCACGTAACACCAAAAAATTTTTTTCGCTAAAATAATAAGGCTTCTTTTGTGGAGTAATTTGGCGCAAAAATTTTTTGATTTGGTTAAATCCTCGAATTTTTATGCCCCGTCAAAACCGAGTTTCCAATGGTTCGCGACCGCGCATGGGGAATCTGGGGAGAGTGTAAGCTGTGACGTCAAATCGAGAACGAACGCTTCGACTGTCCCAGTCAGGTCTTCTATTTTTTACGAGTGTAGTAGCGATTTCGCCGCACAAGTTTTTCGCTGGGACTCCACAGTCAACAGATTTCTGTTCTTAGTAACAATGTCTTCTACTTCGTCGGATTCCGAAGTGAATGTTGACTCAGAAGACTCTTAAATTTATTATATCGCTGAAGACTTGAAGTAGGACTTCACTCGACGACGACCAAGCTGATTTATTTGCTAGTCTTTTGCCGAGCACCCAGCCGCCCAGCCTCTGGCCAACTAAGAAAAGACAACCAAATACCAAGAGGTAGAAGCTACTAAAAAATTCGAACGAGCTCTGAAGGACATACTCGACGGCAAAGATATGTAGAAGTCATAGAGTAATAAGATAATTTGTAGCGCGTGACGCGTGTTTACAATATTTTCGCACCTTCTATCCTGTCTATCTCGCATAGTATACCTTTGAAATAACAGTCAAGTCCATTCACTTTCTTAGAATTATTTAACTAATGCGTTCATGATGTAGATCAACTGATTATCCGTCTTTACAAAGTGTTTGTATTCTTTACGTGCAATGTGGAAATAAATGTAGCGTTGCTTCCCTCCAAACATGAGCTAATGTTATTGTTGCAGTGAGTCAATAGGGAGTTTAAGAAGCTACTACGGCGACGCCGAAGACAACGTGGATTAAAAAAAGAATTTATATTTTACCTACGAATCTCGGGATACTCTTAAGTCATTAAGTTTGTTTATCACTGTCAAAGCTATCGCGAAACTGAATCTGGGACACCGCAATAAATTTGAAATAAAATTTAAAAAAATCAGCCGTCGTAGTTCACGTTCTTCAGACAACGCAGAATTGGTCATTTCACGTTGTTGTTTTGGAGAAGACGGCAAAGAAATGTACAAAAATTTATAACGCACGTGCACAGCTATTGTTCTGGGTCGGGTTGTTCAAAGCCCGATTAAGCTAACCCAGGGTTAGCGAGAATTTTTATCTCAGTTTTGTAACTTTTTGGTGAGGTGTTCTGTTTATATTGTTTAGCCTTCAGTTTTGGCCTGTAGTAATCTCAACCTACACCAAACGTTAGAGGCGAAAAACATTTTTAAATAAGAAAACGTAGTGCTTCAGTTAACGTTTAACCCTGGGTTAACGTTAATCGGCTTTCGAACAACCCTGCCCTGCTCATTAAACCTTTTGTTTAGTGACGTTCGCGTTGCCGTTGCCGTCGTGGTTATCTTAAATTCCCTAATTTTGTTGTCGAGACTCAAAGAAGAGTGTCTTGGAAAGGAATTGAGTTCTGCCAAAATTACCCCCCCGGATTTCTCTTTCAAATTAAGAATTAACCAAGGAAGGAAACTTAAGCATATTAGGGCAGAGAACATTTGCTCAGAAAAAATTCGCTCACTATTCTCCTGCCTTCTGTCTCTGTCGGCTGCACTGACTGACTGCTGTTTCTCAGATTAGATCCAACAGCGGATGCATGAATCGATAGATCTGAGAAGCATATTTTACCAAATCTGTCTTGCTTAAGCCATGGACTCGGCAAAATCTCCTCCTCTTCGTACAAATTGAGGCGTCGAACGAAATTATCTGGTTTGAAATTCATAGAACAGATCAACAAACTCCTTGACAGCTCGCGTTTCGCTTTCATGAAATCGACCCATCGCTTTCTACGTTTCTTCGCTTCAAGTCGATCATCTCTAATTAAAATCGGTATGACATGAAGCGTAATACCTCCTGTATGTTTGTTGAGTAGCTACATCCCCCTTACAATGCTCCTGGCTGACAATTTCTCGAACTACTTTCTCAGCCTTTCCCACAAAAACAAGTAAATATGTGAACTGCAGAATCATCGCGTTCTGGATTTGACGTCACATCCGGCTCTCGACCCATGCCCCGTTAAACTCGATCGCGAACCAAAATGGCGGCATTAGGGCGTACTTTGACGGCGCATAAAAACTCGAGAATTTATCCAAATCAAAAAATTTTTGCGCCAAAGTACTCCACAAAATAAGCTTTATTATTTTAGCGAAAAAAATTTTTGGTGTTAGGTGCACTTTAAAAAAATTCATTGAAGAAGTCGTTAAGAAGCTTTTGCCCGAGTAAACGCTTGAACGCCGTTACAGATGGGCTAAGTTTGAGCGCAGGCTGCAACTCATTCCACAGAGAGGTCGCTCTATATTGAAAGGTCCTTTGGCCGCTAGCTGTGCGGAAGAGTGGAATGTCCAAGAGTTGAGAATTTCTTGTATTCCTTGTTGAGACGGCGGATCTTCTGACGAGCTTAGGTGACTTAGATGTCAAATAATCGGGAGCACATCTCGTCACGCACTTGAAAACCAGAACAGCAAAACGAAAATAAAGTTGTTGCCTGATTGGTAGCCAGCGCAAGCCTTTCAGCAAAGGAGTTATGTCATCAAACTTTTTAGCGCAAAATTCTGTACAGCTTGGAGCTTGTCCAGATTAGCTTGAGTAGTATTGCTCCAAACAAAAGAGTAATAGAATAATTTACTAAACACTAGGGCATTTATAATAATAATTAAGGCACGTATATCAAAAATATACTTAACGCGGTTAATTTGGCCTAATCGTGACATGCATGAGGATACAGTGGAAACAATATGCTTATTATCCCTGGGGGGTACTCCCTATAATGGCCTATACGGGGATGCTCCGCCCGAAAGGGGTACCTTTTTCAGGTTTCAGGTAAATAAAAGGGTAGGGATTTCACAAGTTGAGGTATGTAAAAGGGTAGGGAAATCGGTCATTTAGGTATTTGAAAGGGCCTTTAATTCTAAAAACGCCCCTTATGGCTGTATCAGTCCACTTATTAAGCACTACGTGGAAATGAGAGCAAGACTTTCTAAAGTAGGTATGCGAAAAGGGTACCTTTTTTAAATAAAAGGTATATAAAAGGGATACCTTTTCTGCCAAAATTGTATACAAAAGGTAAGGGGTTGGATCTCGGGGCGGAACCTCCCTCTATTAAACTCTGTTAACTACCCCCCACTCCCCCCGGCCTTATTATACGTGAAATTAGAATCCAGTGTGACGCCAAGGTCTCTTGCAGCCTTAACGGGCTAGAGTTCCTTCCCCAATAGAAATAGCCATAAGTCGCTAACCTTAGCAGTCATTTGTCGGCTGCCGAATATCACTAATTTTGTTTTATCTGGGTTGAGTAAAAGCTGATTATCAAAGCACCGGTTCCGAATACTTAACAAGTCTTTATTTATCTTTGCTATCGCCGAGTGCTGATCGTGGAGATGAAATGACATGAGTAGTTTGGTATCGTCGACGTAACACTGCGATGAACAATTTTCTGGTACAGAAGGGACGTCGTTAACATAGATGTTAAAGAGTAATGGGCCAAGGATGCTCCCTTTATGGAACGCCAGAGCTAACAGGTAGTTTGCTCGACAGAGTTGTATCTGTTCGCACATATTGGTATCGTGACGAACCATTCTATCGCAGATCTGGACGCAACAATGTCCTGTACCTTAGCAAGAAGTATTTGATGGTCAATACTGTCGAAAGCCGGCTTTGCTTAGGTCAAGAAGGACAACTGCAGTTAGTTTCTTTTTGTCAATGGCATTTAGGATTTCGTCTGTCCCTTCTTCCCTCCTCGGCCATACTGCCATATCGCTCTTTTGCGTTCGTGATGACTAATGACTCGTCTAAGCCCGGGCGTCTAAGTGCCCCTTAGAGAAAAAAACCGGCCGCAAGCAGACTATCTGTTGTTTGAATGACGAATGTTTCCGTTGAATGCCACTGTTTATTTCCGCTCTGTTTGGATGATAAACGGCCTCTCGACAGTACGTAGATATGATGTAAGCTGACTTTAGAAAAGACAGGGAGCAGTGAAATCGGTCTCTGTATTATTGTTTGGAATGTCGTGGTCTCCAGCCTTGGGTATCGAGGTTACTTCAACTGTTTTCCAGGCCAAAGGAAAGGTGTCAAACTCAAAGGTAGCGTTGATAATAGACGTTCACGATGGCAAGAGGGCGGGTAAACAATCTTTGATCATATGGATCGGAATTTTATCAGTCCCAGGGGCTTTACCACTCGCCATTGATGTGACAATGTTTTGTACTTGTTCGCACTTCACTGCGTTAAGGGTGAACTGCTCTGACAATGAGTAGATTCTCGGAATAAAAATGAACATTGATTGAGAGTATAATTCGATTCCTCTGCTAGTTAAGTAATTCTGTTGATGGTACTCTTTCCCACAAGGGAAAAGAAATTATTGAACTCATCAGCAACAATTTTGTCATCTTTGGAATAATTCCTTTGAGAGGCGGACTTCTTGGGTATGCACAAACGGATTGCTTTCCAGAGGCAATTAGAGTTGTTTTTGTTGTTTACAACCTGCTCTGCGATGAATATTTTCTCAGCGGTCCTTATTTCATGTTCTGTGACCACCCGACAAAGGTTCCTGTATACAGACCAAGCATGTGGATCTGGTTTTTTTGGGTAACCTTCTTCCATTGGTCCCTAGATCTCATAAGGTCCCGAATTTCGCATGTTACATAAGGGTTGGGACGTCCACGAATTTTGACTGTTTTGATGGGAGCATGTTCGCCTAATACGTTGTTGAATAATAGGTTAAACGCATTCAATTTATCTTCAGGGTCACTCAAAAACGTCCAAAACGGACCAGGGTACTTGCGAAACGCCAGCAAGAAATTGATCGGGCCGGTAATGTTTGAAGTTCCTTGTTGTGGATGCGAGGCAATTTCGGGCTAAAAGTACAAAATAGCCCGAAATTGCCTTGCAAACGTGCCAGATTTTATTGTTATGCAAATGAGCAAAGTTAACCGTGAAAAGGGCTATTGGATAACTTTTCTCTAGCGAAAATAGAAGACAGAAAAATTGGAATGCGATGAGCAACCAGCAATTTACATGATTTACGTTGATAAAAGACACGAGGAATGGCTAGCCTTACATCATCCCGTACGAGTCCTTTAGTCCTTTTAAGCAAAATGCCCATTTCTTTCACACACTTTTTCTGAAGCGTAGTTCGATTAGAAAGAGGTGACAAATCAGTTTCCAAAATTGGAGTCAGATTTGTTTGCTATACTTTCATTCTTCTATGTAAAACGTTTTGGAATTGCACTGACAAGGAAGGGGAATGTCTTGGAAGAATGTCTTTAAAGATTCCCTTATCTGAAGCGCATTTTAAACGCTCCTGAAGTGCATTTCAAATAATATATCTCCCTTGTTACCGTTCCCTCCAAAACACAGAATACAACCAGGCTCTTCTATCGTGCAACCGTCGCAATATCCTTAATACGGAACTTAAGCACCAGTCGTCTTAGAGGCAACGGCAACTTTAGCGACCGAAAGAGCCTGGGAAGAGAACAACGTCGTTCCCGCCAAAATATAAACGTTAAGCAGCTAGACGAGTTTTGCCGCAACGACGTCAGTAGCAAACTCTGTTCGCTTTTATTAAAATTAGCTGTGTGAAAGCATGTCATCCTTCAGTGAAATGAGAAACCTGCTTCTTTTTATGTACGACAGTAAAATCATCAGTAACGAAGAATTTTTGATCTTCTACGAAAGTTATGGTTCCAAGAATCCAGAATTCCCGTACAGCTCCCACACAAAGTTTGATTTCGACCAGATGGATGAATCCGAGTGTTTAGCGGAGTTCAGAGTGCGAAAACAGCACATAGCATTATTGGCAAATGTTCTTCAATTACCAGTCACCATCCGCTGTCCACAACGAACAACGTGTGACCGAACTGAAGGGCTTTGTATGCTTCTGAAGCGCTTCTCGTATCCATGTCGCTATTCAGACATGATTCATCGTTTTGCAAGACCAGTTCCTGAAATAAGTTTGATTACCAATACAGAAATGGATCATATTGTTTTGAGTCGTGGTCATCGTATTTCACAATGGGAATTTGATATATTGAGTCCACCGATGCTGCAGGAGTATGCAGATGTTATTCATGCAAAAGGTGCACCTCTCAACAATTGCTTTGGGTTTATTGATGGAACAGTAAGACCAATTTCTCGCCCAGGCCAACACCAAAGAATAGTGTACAATGGCCATAAATGGGTACATTCACTCAAGTTTCAGTCCATCGCTCTACCAAATGGACTTATTGGAAATATGTATGGGCCTGTTGGTAAGTTATGTTCACTGGGATGCCATGAATATATAAAGCTGTCACATAATGTTTGATTAATTTATTAATTTTATTTATCTGTTTTGGTATGCAGAGGGGAGAAAACATGATGCAAGCATGTTGGTAGATTCCAATCTTCTCCAGGAATTGGAAAGAAATGCATTTTCCCCTACTGGCCAGCCCATGAGTGTTTATGGTGATCCTGCCTATCCACTGCGAGTACACTTACAGGCACCATTTCGCCATGGTGTCCTAACACCGATGATGGAGCAATACAATTTTGACATGAGTTCTGTTAGAGTAACCGTGGAGTGGCTCTTTGGGGACATCATCAACGACTTCAAGTTTTTGGATTTTAAGAAAAATCTGAAAATTGGAATGAGTAGTAACCTGTATGTGCACTTCTTAATAATGCTATTACCTGCCTATATGGAAACAAAACCTCAGAGTTTTTTGGTCTAGACGCTCCTTCACTGCAGTATTATTTTAGATAAATTGTCTCAAATAAACAGAGCAGAAATTGAGGCCATTTTAATTAAACACAAATTTATTAAGTATTTGGATTCTTCTTAGTAGTCACCACTGTGCAGAGGTCAGACTTGAACCAACAACAATGAATGAACTTGTTTTTTTCGAATTCACAAAACGTAAGTAAAAAATAAGACATCAATTTCAATAAATACCTGTCTTTTTGCTGAAATAAATAAACACTGACTTTACATGTTCATACTTAGGGAAAATGTCATTCTTTCTTCTCAAGAAGCTTTTGGATGACCGGCAGAATGGCATGATTTGTTTGTTGTTGTTGCTGTAAGACACTAACCATCACTTGCTGATTCTGCTCCTGCTCTAGTCTTCTTAGATCCAGCTCTTGTTGTCGCAATTCTCGCTCAGTCTTGACTTTCTCCTGCATGAATTCAACTAGTGGTTCGGTGCGAGCACTTCTCCTTTGGCGCTTCGGTTTCTCCTCGCATTCATCGCCATTCTCTGTTGATTTGCGCTTTTTCGTTTCGCTGTATCGCTCTAAAGCTTTCTGCCTTATGTCCTCTGCCTTGCTTTTATCTTCTTTTTGCTTTCTTCACTGAGCATCACCAACTTTGTTCAAGCTCTGTTCTTTCCCGACGAGTTCTTCAAGTAAAACATCCATTTCAGACATGTCGTCCCTGGATATTCCACTTGCAGTTTCTTCTTGATGCATCTTAGCCTTATACTTCTTCTGGAGAAGAACCCATCGGTCTATTATCTTTGAGATAAAAACTGAGTGTCTTCACTTGATTTAACTTTTCTGTGATCGATTCCCACCTTTCTCCCCTGGCAACACTTCCTTTTTTGAATGAAAACAAATCGCTCTCCAGGATTTCTCGAAGCAAAATAACATCATGATCTCCAGTCTACTCCATAGCTCTAAAAGCAAAAATATGACAATTCAGCTATTTGACTGACGGTCGAGAAAAAATGTAAACTTATAAAGATGTGCATAAAAATATTTGCTGTTGAAATGTTTTCGAAAGACTCGATAGTTAAGCTTACTTTGGCTTTCAGTGGTTTCCATCGGAGGCAGGCGCCGACATTTTTTGCTCAAAGCTACAAGAAATGAAAATGTCTATGTTTTTATTTATGTTTGAGTATACAATTTGAACAACATGAAAGAAAATAATTCTACAGAGGTAACAAGACCAAAAAGTGAAAGAAAAATACTCACGTTGTAGAGACAACGCCAAAATGAAGGTTCTCACGTTCGCGCGAAACGAAGGCGACTTGACAGACAACTCCAGAACGCCTACCGGAACAAAAAGTGACTTCCGGTCGCCGTCGCCGTCGCAAAAGAGCCTGGTGCTTAAGTTCCCTAATGTCACAAAGCCCGAGTTGAGTAAATAATAGACGTAAGCTGACGTAAATAACTTGAGACGCAACTGTCACAACCAGTCTTCCACAGGAATGAAATAATTAAGATTTTTGCGAGTGTCAAACCAACCCGTCAAGCTGAGTGAGAAAGTGCAAATAAAGATTGATCGATTGAAGAGGGACACAAATTGTAAACGAGAAGACTCTTAAAACTTGTCCAAAAGAAGCGATGCGTGTGAAAGGGTGGCTGTTTGTTCTTCTAAAATGGAAATAATTACACTCAAATGTTTTATAAAACTCTGCTATGTCGTAAACAGGAATACAACCTTTCCCGGCGGTCATGAATGGCAATGGTAACTCACCTATTTTTCCGTGACAAGGGAATCCGTTCTGGTTGGAAGATCTAAGTGGTCGAAGAGACAAAAAATAAATACACAAATTTCTCTTTTGTCACGGTTTACACGCACTAAACTCTTTGATACCTTGCCTCGAGAAAAAATAGATCGATTCCTTTTTGTTTCGCACTTATTATATTGCCAGATTTCCTTTTCCAAAAGTATGCACTTTAAAACAGCCCACATCCTAACCATGATGAAACCAATTGCCTCCCGTTAACGTGGCCTGTGCCAGGCGCCCATTCCGGCCCGGTGCCATATGTGGGTTGAATTTGTTGTTAGTTTCCGCCGTGCTACGAGAGATTTTCTCGCGTTCTCCGGTTCTCTCCTCCCTTCACCAGAAAAGTCCGATATGACAGCAACTTCATTACGAGAGTCACACATTCACATCTCCAATGTGTGAGCACTTTGACAAACAAGAATGTTTTAAATGTAAGTCTGTCAAATCGTTTGAAGTTCATATTTTCTGCTTTTAATCTCACAAAAAACGCTTCCACAATTTCGTTTGATTAACTTAGAGTAATATTTAAAGTGCACCAAACCCCCCCAAAATTTTTTCGCTAAATCGAATCTACTTATTATTCGAAGCATTTAGGCGCAAAATTTTTGAATTTGCTTGAATCCTCGATTTTCTATGCCCTCTCAAAGTCGCGCTTGAAGTGTTGTACGACCGAGTTTTAGGGAGTCTGGGACGGCGGTTGCTGATGACGTCTACCCAGGAATCAAACACAATGGCGCCCCAGTCAGCTCTCTGTATTTGCTCGAGAAAATGGAAAGCAAAATTAATCTTTCCAAAATATCTTGGGACTAAAACGTCCGAATTTTGTTTAAGAATCATGTCTTTTTCATCACTGGAGTCAGAGTTAAGTTTCGATTCGAAAGACTCCGAAATAAACTTCGATCGAGCACGTTCGACAACCGTGTGAAATCGCTGTTTGGAGCTTTGAGAGCACTCTACAATATTTCAAGCGACGACGGGGAAGACCTCTTTACGGACAAGCTGCTTGTATATTAAGAATGGAAAGCTGGATACGAAGTGCAGGAGGAGGAAAACGAAAAGCAGGAAAGAAAACTCAAGGACTGCTTTGGATGGTAAATTCATTGCCGAAGCACAAGGTTCCACGAGTGTTTAAAGCCCGTCTACAGTTGTCGTTAGCGAGAATGTATTTTGTCAAGGTATGGTTACTCTATTAAACCTAGTTTGTAATTTACTTTCTGGAATGCTTCATGTTTGTCGTGTTGCGGTTTTCGAGACGTGATGACCTCCAAAACACTGGCATCGATCCGATCCGGCGATTGAAAATCGTAGAATTGTTTGGACCTTTATTTTTGAAGCTGCAGGAACGAAAGCGGAAGGTAGCATTTCATACAATTACCGATTTCACATTGTTACACGTTTTAAGTCTTAACTACAAATAAGCGATGTAATTTTTCTCAATGCTTGCAGTGAAATTCGTCGGATAAGCGAACAGGATGTGCTCCCTAAGCGGTCTGCAGATAATATCACGCGGTCATATTTTCGACACTATTACACAGAATTTTTGACGAACTGCTGTCGT
>JAHPZR010035560.1:0-21469 GCA_019787425.1 Platygyra sinensis
TTGACTGAAAGGTTGCTGTCTCTTTACCATATGGATTAAAGGATTTGCTGACTGTTGATCTGTTCAGCGTTTATCTTCTGTCGCATGTTGACAGTGTAACTCGTTATATCGAGGTATATTTTACGTTTGGGCTTCCGGATTATGTTCGCTATATCGAGGAATTCGTTATATCGAGGTTCTATTCCATACATTTTACTGTAATTTTGGCCGGGACGTAGAATATTGTTCGTTATATCGAGGACTTCGTTAAATAGAGGTTCCACTGTACTTATAGTTTGATTGGTCAATTGAGCTATCCGTCATCACAAGGATTAGCTTTGTCATATAAAGATTAAGTTAACAGGTTAACCCATTGATTTTGAAAACCTCCACTGTAGCATCGTACCGCACTGCGATGATCATTCTCCACTTTCATCTACAACCGCAGTTCAAATATAAATTATTTCGTATATACTTCACATCATTGCCAGTGTGTAAAGAAAATAACCGCCATTAGATTTTGTGGTAATTTGGGAAAGTAACTGTGAAACTAGTATATTCTACATGTAGCTACAGTTGATTTTCTTCGTATCCTGATTCCTTGTAGCAAGGAGTTGATTGGGTTGTACATTTGTAGTGTCGCAGTTACATTGTCTCACTAAAACCTGGTTTAAATTAGATGACAAGGAACAGGCGAGATGCCTGCCACACCAACTCCCCTTTTTACCTCAGTTATCATTTCCCAGAATCTTAAGAGGTAGAGGTAGGGATAACTAAAATCTATTTAGTGCCGGGGTTAGGCTTGAAAGATATCATCTCCACTTTTTCTAAAAATAGAAACGAAATACAAAACAAAACAGCATTACAAGTACACAGCAACATTAACTCTATTGTGGGATCATAAATATGCTTTGTAAGCTAAAGCCTATATAGTACATGAACTTCGGGTGATCGACATGTATTTTCTCTTAACATCATTTGTAGTCAACAGTGTACCTGTTGAACTTAAGCATTGAGGAATAGATGACAAAGATAGTGTTGATATCTGAACACATTACTTCAACTGATGGTTTGGGAATGTTTGACGACAAGTAGAGATCATTTCATGTTGGCATTGAAATGTTATTAAATGTCCAAATAAACTGTTATGATTGACTAAAGTATTTGGTTATAAGACCAACATTATTACTTAATTCTCACAACTAGTTGAAACGTATTGTATGGCGATCATTAAGGAGAATTAGTATTTTGATTAAGGTTCAAGATGCCATTAAGTTATTGCCTGTGAAGAGCAAACTTACTGGGCGACGTGAGGGGGAGAGTGGGGGGGAAGATATAGGGGCTAGGGCTTTCTTGCCAAAGCCTTCTCATTTTCCCTCCCCCTCTCCCCTCCCTTTCTTTTTTCTCCACGTCTCTGTTTCAAGTGAATTAGTTTTGTGCCATTCTTTTGCACTATGTTCGTGTAGGTATAGATCATAAGCACCTCTGTCTTTATGGACTGTTGCCGTCGTAAGATTCGAGAGTGCCCGTTTCAACCTCGATTCTAGGCTCTTTCTCCCCAGCCTCCCCTCTCATTGAGGAGAAGGGAGGCACAAGAGAAAAGGCCTGCAATCGAGGTTGTGTCCGCTTACTCCACAGCAGTCGAACGTACTGTTTGCAGACGGTTCCCGCCGTCACTCCCACCACGACTGCTGATTAATGTCTCAAATTTCCCAATCGCCAGCTGGCTGAAACGTAAAGCTTTGTACACCGCATACTCATAGACAGTTTAATTGTTATCTACCCACAGTTTATCGACTCGTAGTGTAGCACTTGTTGTATATAGTTTTACACGTTTTCCCTTCAGACTGTTAAAATTCGAGGCCACCTTAGTCGGAAGTGGCGTTGAATTTTTGCAATTGACCACTGCGTACCAGTTTACTTGCTGGATTAAGCTTGTAAGTTGCATTGTCAATAAAACTAAAATGTCAACGCTGAAATGCAAGGAGAGTATTCTCTGAGTTATTTGAAGAACGCATGACATCTTAATGATTAACAATCATTCGGTGTTCTGTTACTGGCCGTTGAAATTTATGTGCCGGGTTGTAGGAGTGGCATTTTCAGGAGTGACATTCATTTTCTCAGAAACATAGCTATGAATAATTCTGTCAATAATCAGTGGCGGATCTGGACGTTGCGCCGGGGCGGGCGGGTGTTTTTGCTTGCCCTGTTGGCTTTCTTCCATAAGCGATTCATTTTTACCCAAAGAGTCATGCCCCCCACCCCCCCCCCCCCCTCCGGGCCACTTCTCAAGATCCGCCAATGATAACCCAGATGAGAAAACGGTCAAAACTTCATGGTAGCCCACATATCCATATATGGATAAGACATTCCACATATGGATATATATGGATAAGACAATATGGGGAGTGTGCTCTTTATGTGGGCTAGCATGAAGTTCTTGCCGAGAAAACAGTTTTTTTTTTCGTAAAATCATCGTCAGCTTCTCAGTTTCTCCGGCATTAAAACCAAGCCATGTTATTATCTTATACGGATCAAAGAGATCAACAAGAAAAATGGTCTTATTTCACTTCTTTACAGGCAAATTCAAAGCGTTCACTAACATTACAGTTCTTTTTACTGATTTGAAGCTAAAAGTTCATTTTTACACTTTTTTACTCTTTCAAAGCCCTAACTCATGTCTGCATATTTGAAAGCTTCAGTTTAAAAGGGAAGTACGTTTGGACCACTTACGTGGAATATCTTCCAGAACGATATGCTTAACATAATATCGGATGCCAGCGTTTCGATGTATGCGGATGACCATCGGGTCTTTGTAGCGACGGAATCAGCGAAAAGCGTGGAGAAGATACTGGTGGATAACGGTGAAAGAATGACTAAATGGTATCAAGATAATCTTTTGAAGGTCAATTAATGTGACAAATATCAAGCTATGGTCTTGGGAAATCCAAAAGGAGAAAGGAACGTTGATCTGGATATATGTGGCGAAAAAGTGGAACAGACACAGTCCATTAAGATCCTACTAGGTGTAAATCTAGATGATGATTTAAACTTTAGAGATCACATACGTGGCATGTGTAAGAAAGTTGGTTGAATGATCGGAATATTAAGAAGGCTCAAAAATCTTATCCCTGTCAATGCCAGGTTACTTTTGTACAAATCAGTTATTTTGCCACACCTTACCTATTGTCACTTAGTGTGGCATTTTTGTACGGCATCTGACAGTCGTAAATTGGAGGGCTTACAAGAAAGAGCCTTAAGATTAGTCGGTATAATACTACTACCGATAGTTATGATACCTTGCCGAAGAGAGCTGAACTAGCTACTTTGCAGAACAGGAGGTTGCAGGACATACTTATTCTGATGTTTAAAGTAAAAACAAATTAGTAATGAACTATATTGCGGATATTTTTAATATTAAAGAGGAGGATACTAATGGTAAGAGATATAACCTGAGAAATGCAGATTTTGTTTTATCGTTTTTTTTAAAACTGTTTCTTATGGAAAGCACTCCCTCAGGTTTCTCGGACCACAACTGTGGACAAAATTAAGCAAGGAGGAGAGAAATATTGATACTTTGGTACCCTGCGTTGCAGCCGGACGTGCCACGAAATCCCCGGCATACTTTGGCAGCTTTTAGGAAAATGGTACGAAAAAAGGATGTAACATCGATTGTTGAAGGATGTGGGACTGAATGCCGCTTATGCTTGGCTTAATGGGAACTGTGAAATCTATGCATATTAATTTATTCTAGCATGTTTGTAAATAATTGTATTTAGTAATATTTAGTATGTAGTAGTATTTGAGTAGTGTTTGAGTAGTGTACATAATTTTAGGCTTTTTATGTATGTTTTAATATAGTTATATTACTTTTAAATGTGTCCCCAATTAGTGCCAAGAGGCGCTAGAACGCTCAGACACTAATAAAGGTTATGTTATGTTATGTTATGTTAGCAGTAGTTTGCGCTGATTCCAAATATACCGAATTATAAAAATAGACGAAGTTAATCAGATCAAAATTCGAAGTTGCGCCATCCGTCACCAAACATACCGTAAGCCGGGTAAAAGTTACATCAGAGTATTGCAGCAAATTGCTTTGTCGGTTTTCATGAAGACTGATCTAGTCAGGTCATCTAATACAGTTGTCCAGCGTTAATTTTTAAGTGCCGCACGCATGGCTGACATTAAAGAAAGCAATTCATTGGGTTCAATGGATCAGGTGAACAGGGAAACTCGGAGCAAAAATAGAAACAAATGTTGACCCAGTTCAGTTTTCCAGTCATTTCCACATAATAGTAAAATAGTGATGCAGGCAACTAAAGAACCTGAAGAACAGGCTTTTTCAAAGCCCTATGCTTCATTTACATCAAAGAACGCTTTTAAGGCCCCAGTTATATGGATGGTCTCGGGTACCCGAGACAACCCTACCCCCCAAGCCGGTAACTTCAGCGAGCGTTTATACGTGAGTCCCTTGTAGGCCGAGTCAAAGTTGGGCTCATCCTAGGTGTAAAAACCTGCGACACTCGCCAGTGACGTAAAACAAAGAAAACAAAGAAGTCAACATAATAGACCCTAACCCTACCAATAGCTACAAAACAAAGAAAAACTTCACAGGTTTTTACACCGAGGTAAACCCCAAAGTTGACCCCGAATGATGATTCATAACCCATGCATATTGAATACTCAAATCTGCAAAGATCTTCCTTTAACGTTACGTATTCAGCTTTTAATTGGCGGGTTATGAGATCAGTATTAGCAGGGTTAGAGATAAGGTTGTCCAATTCCTCCATTCTCGTTTGAATTTTCGTTTCCTTTTCTCTTTTTTTTCTAGCCTTGTTTTTGGCATACGGAATTGTTAAACCCCTCAGTTCCATTTTAATTAACTCCCATTTGAGTCTTTTGTCCTCTAAGCTTGTGTACCTTTCGCTGATGACAATATAGTTTTCTCGTATTAAATCTGTGTAATTTGCATTTTCAAGAAGGGAGTTATTAAACTTCCATAGTCCCGGTCCTCGTGAGACTTGGGCTATCATTAAAGTAAGTCGGACTGCTCGATGGTCCGGGGCGTTTGATACCTTGGTTTCAACCCGTTCAACCCATTTTGTGAGATGTCGAGCGATTAAAAATAAATCGATCCACGAACTCAGTTTAAGTGCTTTGGATTCATAGGTATAGCTTTTTTTATGCTGGTTTCGTTCTCTGAAAATGTCGACTAGCGCGAATTCATTCATCATCGTGAGACGTTTTTCTCTGGCAGTGGTGGACTTCCATGAGGTGCCGCCCTTCTTGTCAACTGACTGTAAAGTGATGTTCCAGTCACCTCCTACAATGAGTCTTTCAGTATTGGTGTTGGACATCAGGTATGCGCTTAAATCATGCAAAAATTCTTGTTGTTTTCGTTGATCATTTGGGACATAAATATTGCATAAAGAAAATTTGCTGCCGCTTAGGCTTAAATCGACCGAAACTATTCTTCCATTTTGGTCTTTTTGTACATTATCAAAATCACAGTTTAATGAAGGATTCATCAGAATGCAAACACCTTTACTATGTGTGGATCCATGCGAAAAGAAAATGACACCTCCCCATTCACTTCTCCAAATAGATTCATCGCTGAGCTCTGAATACGTTTCTTGGAGAAAATAAGCTTCGCAATTTTGATCTTTAAGAAAACAGAAAATACTTCTCCTCTTCACCGGGTTCCTTAGTCCTCTGACATTTAAAGTCATTACATTAAAATTACCCTGCATTGTCAAAGTTGTCACTGCCTACACAAATTTTCGCCATGGAAGTAGTTTGAGAAATGTTTAAAAGTGATTTAAATATGCAGATTGGATGAACACAGAAACAAAACATGCAACACAACACAACACAACACAAGACCAGAATGGCCAAAATTAAATATATACAATCGTACAAATAAACACACACGCATACGATTGAAAAAACGAAAATAAATCTGGGAAAAGGCATTATAGATTGGAGTTTGATCTTCTAAAAATACCAGCTATTGAAATTGGTACGTAGTATCGGCTATTCCAGCTCCTTATTAATGGTGTCAAATATTTTTTAACATAGTAAAATAAAAGAAATTCAATATTTCGCAAAAGGATATTCAAATCCAGTCAGAATTACTGCAAAGGCTGATCTGGAGCAACATATTTACCGTTGACATAAAGTTTGTCAGGGTTTGCTTTGCTAAAAAACGCCTTGTATCCTCTGCCTCTTGCTTCCTTAAATTTTCCCATTTGTAGTTTCCGTAGCTCATATAGGTCCTTCGGAATGTCCTCGAAGACATGGAAATCTTGATGACCTTTCAGGTGTTTACGAGCACCGTCCATTACGAGCTCTCGGTCGGAGTACCGAAGAAATCTTGCTATTATTGGGCGAGGTTTCAGAGAATTAGGCCTGCCTAAGCGGTGAATTCTCTGTAGTTCTATTTTCTCGCGGGGTCGTTCAATCTTAAGTTTCTCTTCCAGGAATTTGTACATAACTTCTCTAGTGTTCTCAAACGCGACTCCTTGTTGTGATCCCTCTTCCATGGTGCATTCGGTATTCTCTGGTATTCCGAAGAATTTTAGATTTTCTCTTCTGGAGTACGTCTCCATATACAAAAGCTGTTTCTTTAAATCGTTCACCTCATGCTCCAGTTTCCTGTTGTCACGTTGAAGGTCGCGGACATCATCTTCATTATATTGAAATCCTTCTTCGAGTTCCTCCACGTTCTTCTCTAACTTTGTTGTCCTGGACTTTAAAACATGGATTTCCGAGTCTAATTTGCTTACTGAATCTTCAATGCTGGCTACTTTCGCATGTACTTCCTTTAGTTGCAGCTCGATGACATCTAACTTTTCTAGCTTTTTCAAAATTGCTTCGATTTTAACACCTACGTTCTCCGCCATGTCAAGAGCTTCGAAAACTTTGTCGCTCTCGCCTCTCGATCGTTTTTCATCCGGTGACTTTTTTGATCCTTTAAGAAATGGCGGTGAAGATAAGGTCTATCCTTTCGCTTTGGTGGCATGAAAATTTTCAAATAGTCTTTTAACGGCGACCAAAAGTAGGAGCTCGGCTAAAAGCGTCACTCAGCCGCCATGCCAGTCCCAGTCCTTTTAATTAAAAAGTAATGCGAAACCTATGAATTCAAAGCAAAGGTAAATTACTTTTGACACTCACTTCAAAACTGTTCTGTCTTAAAGTATATCATCCATAAAGTTAGTGCATAGCTGAGTGGTTTTCAGTTGATTGTCTTAAAGCAACTACCATTTGAAAGTTATCACTCTAGCCAATTCCTGAGGACATAGACGATACAGTGAACCAATCAAAACTTGAAGTAATTACATGTAAGGTGGTGCAAAGTGCAAGAATATGTGAGGAATAAGTGGGATTAATGATGGGTTTCTGTTTTATTTCTGATTGGATGAAATAGTGGCGTGAGTTTTTTTAAACCAATCATGAAGCCTAGTTGGAGCAAAATCAATTATGATTACTTTTCGAAAACTGTTCTATTCACAAACTCCTAACTCTTATACTTGCATGTTTTTAAAGTCTTAGTATAAGAAAACAATCACCAGTAGATTTAACATGTGTATGAACTCAAGAGTTCTATGCAATCAAGTAATAATTTATTGGAAATTCCTTGTGCAAGCTAAGCTGTAAGTAATTATTGATTTTCTCTTCTTTTTTGCATGATCAACTCAGACAATATTTGAGGGTGCTGGGAAACCATTTTATGAGCTGGTAAGTAGGACTTAAATGGCTACCAGTGGCATGTTGGTTTTTTTTACACTATTCATTATACAATGAACAATACATGTACATTGTAACAGCGTAGAAGGTCACTTTTAAAATTTAACAACACCACAACACCATGAAAGAACTACGTGTAATTTGTCCTTATAAAGGATTAGCTAGTTTGAGTTTCTTCCAGTAGTTTAAAAAATAATAAGTTTCAGTTATGTTAAGAGAATTTTTTTTTAATCATGCCAAAAGAATATTGTGGCATTACATCAGGAACCTTCATATTGAAATGTGAGAATGACGTTTCAGACTTTGCTCAGCATCCCATCATTCCCCCTTCCTAACAACCCCATTATCACTGTGGTTAAAAATTTTGATAACATCTTCATGTGTGTAGTATTCTTATCACATAGTCGATAGACACATTCTTGAAAGTACATGTATATATCATCATCATCATTTTATTTGTTACTAAAAATCTACATTTTACAATTGGACTGGCCGACGGACAGCTATATACTAGTCTAGGCGGGCCAGTCGATCAATAGTTAAAACTTATTTTAATTAGTATTATTACATTTATTTTTTAATATAACTATGTTAAGCAGAGAAAAATAAAAAGTTGGGGAAAAAGTGAGTAAAATAAAAAGAATAAGTGGGAGAAGAATTTTATTTAATAATAGATATTAAATAAATATATTTCTCCATATGTCTTAATGTGATGTCGTAATTTGCCTATTGTTTGTTAGCCTGTGAACACATGGGATGAAATAAATAATGTAGGCTTGAGGTAAGAAATTTCTTTGTTTACGGACTTCGTACTTGTAAGTTAATAGTTATGCTGACTATTATTTAGGCTCATGCAGAGCTGGGAATGGGAGCTACCCCCTTTCTGTGTTAAGTTTTTAAAAAAGTAAAGTCTGCATCAAGCCAGTGGTTTTTCTATCCCCCATCCTCCACTGGATGGATGCTACTCCATTGCAGGGTTACCTCCCTAGCAAATTTGCTAATACATGTGACCACCTAAGTGTACACCTGGGTGGAGAGAGGTGCTTTCAATTGAGAGTTGAGTGTCTTGCCCAAGAACACAACACAATGCCCGTGACCAGGGCTAGAACCCAGACTGCTTGATCCAGATCCCAGCTTGCTAGCCATGCATTAGGTGAATGCCCCTTCTCCTTCTATTGACTCCCCCCAAAAAAATTAGCACATAAAACAGTTCCTTTGTTTATGGGAACACAGTAGCAGTTTTACCATTCCCTCTTCCCAAAAGCTGTTTTGAAAGCATGTCACATTTAACCTTTCTCAGTACTGTTGTATTCTGATGGTATGTTTAATTAACTTATTTTCTCTTCCTGAAAGGTCCAATTATGTTGCTGCGTGCTATGCAGCCAAGATGATGGTTCCAGCAAAACAAGGACTCATTGTCAATGTGTCATCTTCAGGAGGACTGCATTATCTGTTTAATGTTGCATATGGTGTTGGCAAAGCGGCAGTGAGTGTTTGAAAAATATTTGAAGTTAATATGTATCTATGAGATACAAATATATACACAAAAGTCCATCATACATTTAGCAATTATTGAATGAGGCGGAGTAGGATATGAAGAATTCTGCAGATCAAGGAGGGTGTTATCCACAGAGACCGAAGGCCGAGTTGGATAACACCCTCCGAGATCTGCAGAATTCTTCATATCCTACAAAAGCCGAATTCAATAATTGCTTTATTATTCATTCAAAATATTTCCCCGTTCTTAAAGGAGTTTCGCCATTTCGCTCTTTGTTTTTCCGCTCACCAAAAATAACACAATCTCGTCCCCAGGTTCTCTTGGTCAACGGTTCAATAATTTTCAGCGGGCTGCACTTTTGACGTCATTGGTTCAATAATTTTCAGTGGGCTGCACTTTTGACGTCACTGATTCAATATGACGAAGATTCTTCCAAATTTGGTGAACAGCAGCTGGTTATGGTGAATTACGCGTGTGGTTTTAACCAATCAGAAACAGGAAATCTTTTGAATGAATAATAATGATAATTATTTTATCATGCAGAGAATTTGAGCACAATTAAACAAAATTTGAAAAGTAGAAGACAAAATTGTCGTAGAATGTAGTCTTAATCTCATATCTTTTTTTAATGATGGGGCTGTCAAAGGAATTTTTAAATAATTGGTTATGGTAATTCTACTTTTTAAAAAATATTTTGTGCTGCAATAATTATTTTTTGATTGTTTCTTTTGGTGAAGAAGAACTTGGCTCAAAAAATAATAACTTGGATAACTTAAAAGGGTGCTTGATGAGAAGTACAGGTAAATGTTTGAGGAGACGATACTGCGTAAATTGCAATTGGGTAGAGCTGCCACATGTGCTTGTGATAAATGTTAATGGCTTATGGCCTTCTTTAGAAGATCAATACAATTTGAGCTGACTAAAAAAAGAAATTGAATAAGAGGCATTTCTGAAAAGAAATTTTCCTTTCACTCAGAATGACAGAATGGCTGCAGATATGGCTGTTGAACTGCGAAAACAGAATGTAGCATGTGTTTCACTATGGCCTGGGCCGGTAAAGACTGAACTGATCCAAGAATTGGTGCTTGACAAGGCTGCTGAGAGTGAAAAGGTAATCTTTGGTATGAAATGAAAAGCCATTTCACTAAGCGTAGTGTTCGTATTAGGAGCACTCTTCGTCACTTGAAACGAGACCAACTTGCTTTGACTTGAGCTGAGTGATCTAACACTGAAAATGCTTATCAACCAGCATGCAAGTTTGATAATGAACAGAAGTGAACAAAAGTTAATTATAAAGTTATTATCACTGGGCCTGGGTGGCACAAGTCACCAGAAACTGAAAAATTGCAGCTATAAATTTACAACCTCACCCCACCTCATGACCACTTCTTTATGGTGATAAGGACTTTTATTGTTGTTGGAAGACTATTGCAATAAGTGTGATATTTCCTCTTTGGTTTATATTATTTTTTTCAAATTTAGATGAGCAAAGCAGGCCAATACTATTTTCAAGGACGCTGAAGATATAACTTATTCTGGCAAAGCTGTTGCTTGGACTTGCAGCAGGTACATGTCTTTCCATTCAGTCGCTGTGTTGAAATTCCTTGTCAGTGTTTTTGATGTCAACATACATGCGACCTGTGACTGACTGACTGACTGACTATCTGGCTCACTGACTGTCTGTCTGATTCACTCAGATGGACTGACTCACAGACTCCACTGAATTACTACCTCACTGACTCACTCTTCCACTCACTCATCCACTCACCTCACTCACTCACTCAACTCACTCACCCACCCACCCACCCAACCACCCACTCACTCGGCTCGCTCGCCACTCACTCAATCATTGCCACCACCCACCACTCACCAATCACTCACCCACCCACCCACTCACTCACTCACTCACTCACCCACTCGCTGATTACCTCACTGACTCACTCACTCACTCCACTGACATTTTTTTTTTTTTTTTTTTTTACTGACTGACTGACTTACTGATTGGACTAACGTGACTCGACTGACTGAGAGAGGACAGACAGATAGGACCTGTGGATGGCATGAACAAACCAAAACAAACAGAACAAATAAGATAGAAAGGGACCAAGGGCTGCTACGCATTTATTAACTGGGCAGCAATAGGACTTCGTGTTGATCAGAGGTCTGTTTATTTCCACACATGGAAAGAAAAGGGCTTGTTTTTAATTGACCTTGTAACCACATGCCAGCAAGACATTATAGTTTTTCTTATCCATCTAGATTCCAACATTATGAAGACGAGTGCGGTCAGCATTATTTGATAGTGGCGATCAGTTGGCCCGAGAATACGGATTCACAAGATGTCGGAGGTATGTTGGTATATTTAGGGTCAAATTCAGGGGAGTTGATCAAGCCATGATTTGTCTCATCTTGTATTTTACTTAGAGATGTTGGGACCATTCAAAATACCTGCCATGGCCCAAAAACAGCATGGCTAGCCCCAGCATATGGACAGCCAGAGCAAACTCTGAGATTTGTCATTGTCTACCTCGAGCAGGCTGGATTGGTCTGCAGTCGTGTCCACGAGAAACTATTGTTCTTTCTATATAATTATCTTTAAATTGCTAGTGGACGTCCATGGTTGTTTGGTCGAGATGGCTGGAGGATATTGGCAAACTTACGTTGTTGAGGCTCTTCATGGACCTCCAACTGTGGCCCAGTCCATAAACACGCCCAAGAAAAAGGAACACTAGCCATATCTAGCCATCTTGATGTCAGGATTGTTATTAGCCCAGAAAATCTGATAGACTACTATTTAGGGAGCTCTGTTTCTTACTCAGGTTGCGTGATTTTGCTAGTGACAAAAAAACAACAGAGTGGATTGATCGATGGAGATACCACAAATAGCTATCAATTTTGAGACTATGTCTCAATGAAATTTTTATGCAGGTTTGTTAGTGTCAGAAATTGAAGATTTATTTGCAAAACGAGCACTGAATGACAAGTTTGTTGCCAATCACCATGGATAAAATTTTATGCTTAAACATCACTGTTGTTGGTATGTTGTTCTGGTTTCTGGTGTTCTATTCGCTCTAGAGCCAGTACAGGTGCGTGTTTTTGCTACTATCATGTTAGGACAAGGTTGGAAGAAGCCAGTGCAAGTCGAATAGACCATTTTACAGTTGACTGTTCAGTAATCTGGCCTTTAAATGGCAGCGAGGCTGCAGGTGACCTTGTTTTGATACAGACCTCGATGCTTGTGTTGTATGCTAACCGTACGCTGGAGAGAGGTCTGTATCAAAGCGTGGTCACATCCAGCCTCGTTTGCACTCAGTGGCCAGGTAACTAAGCAAACCACTTTTATTATTATGCGGCTGAGTATTGGCGTTAGTTTGAATTTTTTCCAAATTTCAAAGCCCCACCCACCTTCCCTATCTAAAACATTAATGGAATGACATGTAATGGTCCAATTTCTTTTATTCCTTTAGGAGTACAGCCACTATCCATTCGCCAAGTCAAATTTCACCTTCAGAGGACGTACCCATCCATGGCATGGATGATGCCTGAGTTTGTGTATGTTCCGGGCTGGTTAGTGGGAGCTGCCACTCACAAGCTTTAATCACGTGACAGGTCGAGCGGCGCGGACAAAAAAGATGCGTGACACCTGCGTGACACACCAAAATGGCTTGTGACAAGATAATATCAAGACGAAATGTGTTGATCTTAAGATGAAAAAGTTAGATATATATTCAAAGATAATAGCAACTGTACTTTGGTGAAGAAATTACTAAGAATCACGAATAAAGTGTCAATTAACACTTTATTTCACGTCGTAGACTCGAGCCTAACCAAGCCTTACACCAGAAGGGTCGCGCTCATTTTCGCTCAGAGAGACCCTGGGGACGGGGTTGGCTTAAAGCGGATTGGGTGAAAAGATTCCACGGGCAAATTTTCCTTTTTCGGTCCATTTTCAAAACTTTGAGTGAAAGTTTGGTAGAACAAACGATACTGTGGGAACACGAACCGCAAGCGAGTGTCTAGTTCTTTCAAATTGTCACAATCCTGTGGAACAGAGGTGCCCTCTTCTTTCTGCTCTGTCTCACAGGGTAATGACTGGAGAGAAATACGGAACTGTTAGGATTTAATATTTCGGCAGTTCTTGGCGAATGCAGTGAAGTCAGAAGTCAATTTTGACCTTTGACCTTATGAAGTTGCGGGGTGGGGGAGTGTTAAATAAACTGCTTTGATCGGGAACCTTTATTACAAGGAGGGATCGCGCTTAAACAGAGATAAGAGACGTTTTTGATGGAGGATTTGCTGTAGCTTTCACTCATCGTCAGAACAATATTCGCACGTGAATAACCAAAATAGAAGTTCCGCTTTAGCGCCATTTCAGAATCTGATTTTTCTGCCCTTCCTGACTTCAAATCAGCTGCACATGCGTACAAATGAAATATCAGTTTTACTATTCTTGCGGAAGTTGGTTGCCCTGCATCTTTAAACTCGTATTTTTGCGCTTCTTAGAACCGAAAACTCAGAGCGAGCTAAGTTGAAGAATTCAAAACTTTCTCCCTCGCGCAGTGCAATACGCCGTCAAAGCATAGTGGAGACTTCGTCAAAAACAGTTAATTGTAAGTCATTACCAGAAGTCTAGCGCGGCTAAAACCAAGCTTTGTCCAGAGGACTGCATTGTAGCCCGAAGTATTTAATACTTCGGTGCTGCAGAGGCGGATCCAGGGGAAGGGTTTTGGGGTTGCAACCCCCCCTTTGAGAATTTTTTTTTGTTATTTTGCTTGATTCTTCGTAAAATAATAATAAAATTGTTTTTACGAAGTTATTTCACTTTTACCATTGTCAAGTTATAAGAAGATAATGTACATTTCGCAAAGGTCGTATCAGATTCAGGTATAACAAGCGACATGAACAGGTGACATTCATTGATAGTGTACAACCCCCCTTTCAGAAATTCCTGGATCCGCCCCTGTGCTGTATGTACTTATCGTGTTGAGCATTGCAGCAGATCTCATCATTAATCTTAGAAGCAACTGGTTTAAACATAGTGATGACGAGATCAGTAGGCCTTCCTCCCAGTTGCTGCTTCTCCCTGGAGCTAAGGGGGCCGTGCCAGTAGCAGTAGCGAAAGCTGCATAGGCAGTCGCTGGGGCAGCCTTATAATTAACAAAAAGTGCTATAAAAGCTGCGAAGAAGTAGGCAAAAGCTAAAACAGCCAAAAATGACACTGAAAAAGAAAGCTAGAAAGACTCAAGGGGGCTCGGGTAAGTGACACATGCACTTGAGTTGTTGCAACGTGCTAAAATTTAATATTGCGCGGTTGGAAATATCCCATAATTAATTAAATGTTACAAGTAGTTAAGGCCGCATTGATATGGTCTCGGGTACCCGAGACAAACCCTCCCCCTAAGTTACCCTCCTTTAACGTTGGGATCGCAACCCCGCCTCGGGCAGCGATACAACTCGGGGGGACGAGCAGGACGAGTTGTCTCGCCTCGGCAGGTAGGATGGAAACTTAAAGAGAGAATGATATTTGCAGATTTGAGTATTCAATATGCATGGGTTATGAATCATCATTCGGGGTCAACTTTGGGGTTTACCTCGGTGTAAAAACCTGTGAAGTTTTTCTTTGTTTTGTAGCTATTGGTAGGGTTAGGGTCTATTATGTTGACTTCTTTGTTTTCTTTGTTTTACGTCACTGGCGAGTGTCGCAGGTTTTTACACCTAGGATGAGCCCAACTTTGACTCGGCCTACAAGGGACTCACGTATAAACGCTCGCTGAAGTTACCGGCTTGGGGGGTAGGGTTGTCTCGGGTACCCGAGACCATCCATATAACTGGGGCCTTAAAAGCGTTCTTTGATGTAAATGAAGCATAGGGCTTTGAAAAAGCCTGTTCTTCAGGTTCTTTAGTTGCCTGCATCACTATTTTACTATTATGTGGAAATGACTGGAAAACTGAACTGGGTCAACATTTGTTTCTATTTTTGCTCCGAGTTTCCCTGTTCACCTGATCCATTGAACCCAATGAATTGCTTTCTTTAATGTCAGCCATGCGTGCGGCACTTAAAAATTAACGCTGGACAACTGTATTAGATGACCTGACTAGATCAGTCTTCATGAAAACCGACAAAGCAATTTGCTGCAATACTCTGATGTAACTTTTACCCGGCTTACGGTATGTTTGGTGACGGATGGCGCAACTTCGAATTTTGATCTGATTAACTTCGTCTATTTTTATAATTCGGTATATTTGGAATCAGCGCAAACTACTGCTAACATAACATAACATAACATAACCTTTATTAGTGTCTGAGCGTTCTAGCGCCTCTTGGCACTAATTGGGGACACATTTAAAAGTAATATAACTATATTAAAACATACATAAAAAGCCTAAAATTATGTACACTACTCAAACACTACTCAAATACTACTACATACTAAATATTACTAAATACAATTATTTACAAACATGCTAGAATAAATTAATATGCATAGATTTCACAGTTCCCATTAAGCCAAGCATAAGCGGCATTCAGTCCCACATCCTTCAACAATCGATGTTACATCCTTTTTTCGTACCATTTTCCTAAAAGCTGCCAAAGTATGCCGGGGATTTCGTGGCACGTCCGGCTGCAACGCAGGGTACCAAAGTATCAATATTTCTCTCCTCCTTGCTTAATTTTGTCCACAGTTGTGGTCCGAGAAACCTGAGGGAGTGCTTTCCATAAGAAACAGTTTTAAAAAAAACGATAAAACAAAATCTGCATTTCTCAGGTTATATCTCTTACCATTAGTATCCTCCTCTTTAATATTAAAAATATCCGCAATATAGTTCATTACTAATTTGTTTTTACTTTAAACATCAGAATAAGTATGTCCTGCAACCTCCTGTTCTGCAAAGTAGCTAGTTCAGCTCTCTTCGGCAAGGTATCATAACTATCGGTAGTAGTATTATACCGACTAATCTTAAGGCTCTTTCTTGTAAGCCCTCCAATTTACGACTGTCAGATGCCGTACAAAAATGCCACACTAAGTGACAATAGGTAAGGTGTGGCAAAATAACTGATTTGTACAAAAGTAACCTGGCATTGACAGGGATAAGATTTTTGAGCCTTCTTAATATTCCGATCATTCAACCAACTTTCTTACACATGCCACGTATGTGATCTCTAAAGTTTAAATCATCATCTAGATTTACACCTAGTAGGATCTTAATGGACTGTGTCTGTTCCACTTTTTCGCCACATATATCCAGATCAACGTTCCTTTCTCCTTTTGGATTTCCCAAGACCATAGCTTGATATTTGTCACATTAATTGACCTTCAAAAGATTATCTTGATACCATTTAGTCATTCTTTCACCGTTATCCACCAGTATCTTCTCCACGCTTTTCGCTGATTCCGTCGCTACAAAGACCCGATGGTCATCCGCATACATCGAAACGCTGGCATCCGATATTATGTTAAGCATATCGTTCTGGAAGATATTCCACGTAAGTGGTCCAAACGTACTTCCCTTTTAAACTGAAGCTTTCAAATATGCAGACATGAGTTAGGGCTTTGAAAGAGTAAAAAAGTGTAAAAATGAACTTTTAGCTTCAAATCAGTAAAAGAACTGTAATGTTAGTGAACGCTTTGAATTTGCCTGTAAAGAAGTGAAATAAGACCATTTTTCTTGTTGATCTCTTTGATCCGTATAAGATAATAACATGGCTTGGTTTTAATGCCGGAGAAACTGAGAAGCTGACGATGATTTTACGAAAAAAAAAACTGTTTTCTCGGCAAGAACTTCATGCTAGCCCACATAAAGAGCACACTCCCCATATTGTCTTATCCATATATATCCATATGTGGAATGTCTTATCCATATATGGATATGTGGGCTACCATGAAGTTTTGACCGTTTTCTCATCTGGGTTATCATTGGCGGATCTTGAGAAGTGGCCCGGAGGGGGGGGGGGGGGGTGGGGGGCATGACTCTTTGGGTAAAAATGAATCGCTTATGGAAGAAAGCCAACAGGGCAAGCAAAAACACCCGCCCGCCCCGGCGCAACGTCCAGATCCGCCACTGATTATTGACAGAATTATTCATAGCTATGTTTCTGAGAAAATGAATGTCACTCCTGAAAATGCCACTCCTACAACCCGGCACATAAATTTCAACGGCCAGTAACAGAACACCGAATGATTGTTAATCATTAAGATGTCATGCGTTCTTCAAATAACTCAGAGAATACTCTCCTTGCATTTCAGCGTTGACATTTTAGTTTTATTGACAATGCAACTTACAAGCTTAATCCAGCAAGTAAACTGGTACGCAGTGGTCAATTGCAAAAATTCAACGCCACTTCCGACTAAGGTGGCCTCGAATTTTAACAGTCTGAAGGGAAAACGTGTAAAACTATATACAACAAGTGCTACACTACGAGTCGATAAACTGTGGGTAGATAACAATTAAACTGTCTATGAGTATGCGGTGTACAAAGCTTTACGTTTCAGCCAGCTGGCGATTGGGAAATTTGAGACATTAATCAGCAGTCGTGGTGGGAGTGACGGCGGGAACCGTCTGCAAACAGTACGTTCGACTGCTGTGGAGTAAGCGGACACAACCTCGATTGCAGGCCTTTTCTCTTGTGCCTCCCTTCTCCTCAATGAGAGGGGAGGCTGGGGAGAAAGAGCCTAGAATCGAGGTTGAAACGGGCACTCTCGAATCTTACGACGGCAACAGTCCATAAAGACAGAGGTGCTTATGATCTATACCTACACGAACATAGTGCAAAAGAATGGCACAAAACTAATTCACTTGAAACAGAGACGTGGAGAAAAAAGAAAGGGAGGGGAGAGGGGGAGGGAAAATGAGAAGGCTTTGGCAAGAAAGCCCTAGCCCCTATATCTTCCCCCCCACTCTCCCCCCTCACGTCGCCCAGTAAGTTTGCTCTTCACAGGCAATAACTTAATGGCATCTTGAACCTTAATCAAAATACTAATTCTCCTTAATGATCGCCATACAATACGTTTCAACTAGTTGTGAGAATTAAGTAATAATGTTGGTCTTATAACCAAATACTTTAGTCAATCATAACAGTTTATTTGGACATTTAATAACATTTCAATGCCAACATGAAATGATCTCTACTTGTCGTCAAACATTCCCAAACCATCAGTTGAAGTAATGTGTTCAGATATCAACACTATCTTTGTCATCTATTCCTCAATGCTTAAGTTCAACAGGTACACTGTTGACTACAAATGATGTTAAGAGAAAATACATGTCGATCACCCGAAGTTCATGTACTATATAGGCTTTAGCTTACAAAGCATATTTATGATCCCACAATAGAGTTAATGTTGCTGTGTACTTGTAATGCTGTTTTGTTTTGTATTTCGTTTCTATTTTTAGAAAAAGTGGAGATGATATCTTTCAAGCCTAACCCCGGCACTAAATAGATTTTAGTTATCCCTACCTCTACCTCTTAAGATTCTGGGAAATGATAACTGAGGTAAAAAGGGGAGTTGGTGTGGCAGGCATCTCGCCTGTTCCTTGTCATCTAATTTAAACCAGGTTTTAGTGAGACAATGTAACTGCGACACTACAAATGTACAACCCAATCAACTCCTTGCTACAAGGAATCAGGATACGAAGAAAATCAACTGTAGCTACATGTAGAATATACTAGTTTCACAGTTACTTTCCCAAATTACCACAAAATCTAATGGCGGTTATTTTCTTTACACACTGGCAATGATGTGAAGTATATACGAAATAATTTATATTTGAACTGCGGTTGTAGATGAAAGTGGAGAATGATCATCGCAGTGCGGTACGATGCTACAGTGGAGGTTTTCAAAATCAATGGGTTAACCTGTTAACTTAATCTTTATATGACAAAGCTAATCCTTGTGATGACGGATAGCTCAATTGACCAATCAAACTATAAGTACAGTGGAACCTCTATTTAACGAAGTCCTCGATATAACGAACAATATTCTACGTCCCGGCCAAAATTACAGTAAAATGTATGGAATAGAACCTCGATATAACGAATTCCTCGATATAGCGAACATAATCCGGAAGCCCAAACGTAAAATATACCTCGATATAACGAGTTACACTGTCAACATGCGACAGAAGATAAACGCTGAACAGATCAACAGTCAGCAAATCCTTTAATCCATATGGTAAAGAGACAGCAACCTTTCAGTCAACGGCTTATTATGTGTCATAGACATTGGCACGTGGTATTTCCACAGAAGTCACCTGTGTTACAAATCAATCATTAACTATGACCTCGATATAACGAACATTTTGGTCGTTTCCCCTCAAATTCGTTATATCGAGGTTTTCGATATAACGAACCCTCCATTTAACGAACAAATTTGGCCGGTCCCCAGCGACTTCGTTAAATCGAGGTTCCACTGTAGAAGGTCTCGCATCACAGATGTCATGTGATCCACATGAAAATTGCATTACCCTTTTGATTGGCTAAACTACACTGTACAATCCTTTTGACAATTACGAGAGCTAAGGTGATTCCTCAGAAATAAAAATTGCCGAATATTTTTTTGGAACCTTTCCCTGAATGTTCCCTACCAAGCACTGTTTTGAAAAATAGAATTTAAAGGCCACAATGCTCGCGTAAGAGATGCGATAAGCCAATCTTACCCCATTAGTGCCTAACCACGAGTGTTATATCATCCGTTCATGTTACATTTTGCGGTAGCTGGAAGCAAAGGTTATTAAAGCAATACTTGAAAAAGAAATCTTGATGGACTGAAAGCCTTGGGTAATTGGAACAATGAAATATATGAGGATAATTTTTACACCAAAATTGTGTAATAAACTATAGGTCACCATGCTTGCTTAAAAGAAAACGAGCATTTACATGTATTTCGCTGTAGAGCTCAGCTTGAGGAGAATCTCTTCCATTATGTAAATACAAGAAGTCATGTCAATAACGCGATTTCAAATCGTGCACAGTAGGGATGCGCAATGCAATACTGAGGAATCACCTTAAGCAATATCGAGGTGGAAGCATCCAAAGTCACTGGAACAGCTTTAAAACTTTTCCAGTAGCCTGCTCCATGAGGGTTAAGGGTCTTCATTTTACCTCTTTACTCTTAAGTTTATTATAGTAGTGACAGTGAGGTTGTCACTATGTTGCAGTTGTTGATTTTCCAAGGAAGGCTCTTCGGCTAACACTATCACAGTGTTAGTGACTGAAAACACCATATGCCTCCAGTGTGTGGATGACTCTACAGATGTATGTTACTCCATCTACTGGCTGGTATCATTCCTGTTTGAAGCCTCTTTGTCAAGGAACCGCCTGAAAAAAGAAATTCCAATCCCTTAATTCACATGAAACACTTTACGAATACTTTTACAAGTCTGGTTAATCCCAACAATAAGAGGAATACTATAGCTCAGAGTCAATGTTTGTACCCAACTTCAATTTAAAGGAGATTAACATTATTTCTACTTCCACTTGATGCCAGGAACGCTAAACCTACAAAGGTCCTGAACCCCACCCCTTCATTTACTCCAAGTTACCAATAATGTTCATACAAAAAAGAGACACCACAAGAGTAAGATGCCTTGAGAAATTTCTGCTAAAATGCTCAGAAATGCTTGATGCGACCTTCAAAAAAAACCTCAACATGTTTTTAACTACCGACTTATAATTTGCATACAGTAGTTCTGTATGTCTGAATAACTAGTCACAATGCTTCAGAAGTCTCCCCTTGGGCTAAAATAGTCTTCATTACCACCCATTGATGGGATAAGGGGCCTGCACTCCTTGACACTGTGATGAGGTGTATTGTTTTGCAATAAAAGAAGGGAGGAAATAATGGAAGGTTAGAACTCCTCCCTGACTCCCAGCAAAGAACAAGGTATTTGAAAGAGTGGTAGGAACCAACTCTAAGTCTGTTATGAACACCCTTCCTTTGTCATATCAAAGTGATGGACTCACTTTCTCGCTTGCTGTAGCATTGTCTCTTTTCTTGTTAACAGAACAGAATGTCTGACACCAGGCTGCAAAGAAAACTCCACTGATGATGATGACGCAGGACCAGGGAGATATCTGTCTCCTGCTGCTGTTGCTGTAGGGCTTTCTTCTCGCTCCTCCAATGGAGCAGCTTCCTCTTGTTGCGGCTCCCACATCTCCATGTCATCTTCAAATATCTCATCTGTAACAGAAGGACTTCCGTGTTCCTCCTCAGGTGATAAGCTTTCAATCTCCTCATATGCATTTGA
>JAHPZR010035568.1:0-12625 GCA_019787425.1 Platygyra sinensis
CTCTCAAATAGGTTAAATCCGTGTGTGTGTGGGGTCTGCCAAGTTAAATGAAGGTAGGACTTGGCTCCTCGATCGTTAAGCCTGATTTTGCTGGCAGAGGAATATGCTGGGATACCATGGCCTTGCTACACGTGGAGCCGACTGGCCAGATTCGGGGGTGTGCAAAAGCGAAGTTCACTCGAGGCTGTGAGGAGAGGTGGTCGGGGGAAACAGTTTTTGGGATGGCAAAGAAGTGTGTCGGGGCCACCGCACACTGAAGGCAAAAGGGCGTTTCCCAGGCATGTACCGTCAACCGGCCAGACACTGACTCATCCTGTGGCGGTGAAATTCATGTCTTCCCGAGAGGGTCAGCGCCACAGTGTTTGTTGCTGTTTTAACGGGACATTTGTGCAGGGATCCGATCAGGCATTTTCCTCATAGGCAGGCCCATGTGTGCGTGTGTTGCCCAAGCTCCCAGATCCAGTCTGCCCAGTGATGAACATTCTGTGTGTGCGGTTTCAAGCCAACGAACCTTAGGAGTGGCGGGCTTGTGAGTCGATGATAATTCCTATTGTGATTTGGATACTGAGGCAGAATTCGTGTCATAGTTAAGGGAGTGGGACTACGCACATATTGACTTCTGGCAAGGGATGGTGGGCCCGTCGGTGGGCTCCTTAATGTGTTTGGTGAGGTTACTTTTGCCATTTGTTGTTTCCGCCTGTAAAGTAAGTTTTTTCCCAAGTCACAATCACTGCGTCATGGCCTGCCGATTTGGCGTCATGCCGAAATATGTGAGTTGCTTGCATCGGGCGCATTGTTGGGAAGTTTGGTCTGCTGATGCTGTGTGTCTGCAACCCCTTGGGTTGCTGTGAACAGTGTCTGGGGAACCCATACTTATTCTGGATTTGCATTATGTTAAGCGAGCACCTGAGAATCTTGCAAAGTTCCAATTGATATGTCAGAACAGCCGCTTACTATTGCCGTGTGGTGGTGATTGGTTTTTTGAAATTCGACTACTCCAGCGTTGATCATCACGTAGAACTATATCCAGGTCAGTCCCCTTTGCTGGGCTGTTTCGAGGCGGGTTGACGAGTCACTGAAAGTTCTGACAAGTCACCATCCTGAATGGTGTGTGGCCTCTGCTACTGGCACCATTATCTCTTCACGCGCGAGGGCTAGGAGAACCCTTGACCAGAGCACTGGAAGCCAAGGATTTGACATCTTTAACATATCTTGATGATGGACAGGGGCAGATTAGTATTTTTCAGAGGCCCAGGAGGTGACTGGACTTTGGGTGAGGTGGGATGTTAGGCTTTTATGCGGGTCTGTTTGCGACTCATATTAAGGAGCCATGGACAAACAGCTCAATCCCAAAGGAAGAGCTGAATTGGTGTTGTGTCCTTATTTATCTGCTGGTAGCTTTTGTCACAGTACCTAAGAATAGGTGGACTCCTTTCTGGCCTGTTGCTGAGACAATGGTTTCTAAAGGGATTTGGGGCCTCTGGCATGTCAGCCGGGTCTTGCTTCAAAAGGTCTTTTTGGCTTCCATGGGTTTGGCTCATTGGGACCCAGTTGTCGGCTTTGGATGCGTAGTTTGTACCATGCAATCCTTATTCAGCTTCTTTGGACAAGTCCATCCACATGTCGGATGATGCTGGTGGGCGAAGTCCTCTCTGGCGCCATAATTTACAACAGTGGTTACCCGATTTGGTCGCCAAGTCCAAAACCGGAGGTGCTATCATTTCCAATGCTAGTGAAGTCGGTGTCGTGGGGGCTGGTGGATTAACAATTGTAGTGGCGGATGACTTGTCGTGATCGAGATGCAAATGAATTGCTACGGGACTGTGGTTTTCTGGCTTAAGAGCGTAGATAGGCCTGTGGGGGCCTCGTGTGCGGGGTTCGAACGCTTTCCACAGCGAGAAAACCAAGCAAAACTGATAGTTTTTGCAGTAAGCTCCTTAAACCTGGCTGCGAGGCACCACATGCTTTTTACTGGTTTTGTGGGCTGGAAGTAACAACTGCTGTTTCCCTCCCCTTTTCGTGGAGTCTCGGTTGGTTTGCGGCAACATGTCCGTGGACGAGGAAGATGGTAGCCCTTTGGTCCCGGAATGGAGGTCAGCACCCTGTTGTGCCCTATTGTGCGTAGTGTGGGTGGCAGCTGGAGGGAGTTTGTAGTCCGACGTCCCGACAGATCCCCTTTCGTGGACGTGGTTGTGGGTGACCGGGGTGTTAAAGAGAATTTTTATTCTAACAAGATACCGGAAGTTACTATGGACTTGATTGCCGTTTTTCGTTGTAATTAAGATCACGGGTTAAATAAGGATCCGCTTATTGCCGAAAAAAAAGGCCAAAAGTCGTGTGTGTGTGTTTTTTTCGTTTCGGGAAAATTACGGAATTCGTGAGCATTTTGGGACCCTAAGGAGACACCCGGGATCAGCAGGCCAGTTGCATAGTTTCAGTGGCACCACTGGCATTCCTCCTTTGTGCTGGGTGTGAAGCTGAAGTGCAGTAGCACAAGGGCTCCTTATTACGCACCTCAGTTGTGTCAGATGCTGGTGATGAAGATCTAGTGCCATTTTTGTGCCAGCCACAGGCCGGCTGTGCCTCCTTTTGTCTGATATGGCATGTTTTGTGCAGTTGCTGGTTAGTTGTCTGCGCGTGTGTAGGTGGGGGTGACATAGGCCCGTTATGGCTCTGTTCTGCCCCGTATGGGCTTTGCGGGTTCAGTGAATTCTGCAGCGCCTGTTATGGGGCTTGAGCGCGACCTGGATAGTATTGGCTTCTTATGCTTCCCTTGCCTGTTTAGGTCTTCGCACGCGGACCGCCATTATGCGTCCCTTTATGGGCTAATTAGTTTCGTCTTTGATATAGTTATCCGCCTCCACACCTCCTTTTGTTACCAGAGTTTGGGCCGATGTGGGGTTGAAGTTGCACCACCTTAGATGCCTGTTTGCCTGGGCGGTCATGACTTGCTGGTGTCCTTTCCGAGTTGTTGTCATTTTGTTGCAGTTGCCCATCCTCTTACACAGGAGTTCACCTTTCCACCTGAGTTATCAGTCAATATATTCAGAGACCCAGAGCTGAAACAGCTAGCCCAGGCCTTGCCATACATCCTGGTCCACGAAAGGGGGGCGTCAACTGTGTCCACGTACCTGGGAGCATACAAGTCCTGGAAAGCATGGGCATTGTGGCACAATGCTTCCATCTTGCCTGCAGACTCTGTTACGTTTGCCCTCTATGTGGTGTCCCTTATCCAGGAGGCAAGATCTGTGTCTACGGTTAACTCAGCAGTCTATGGGGTGAGCTATGTGCACAAGAAGAGTGGCTTCCCTGAAGTGAGCGAATACCCGGTTGTTAAGGTGGCTCAATCGGATTTTTTGAGTCATGATACCGTTCAACTTTGAGCGACTAGAGCACCACCATTATCAATCCAACAGAAAATCGAACGTTAGTGAAGTGCTAGAGAAAGATGAAAGTTTCAAATGGGGTACATTTCACCAAGATCTGAGTTACCATAGCAACGAAATGACGCCATGCCCCATTTTACATAAGACCGAATAACTTGCCACCAGACATAATTTCGGAAATACAACGTCAGCATCTCGGACTTGACATAGCTGCCTCAACGATGGCAAAATTGTAAAAAAATCTATAAGAGCATTTTTGGAAAAAATTACGAGTGAATTTTTAAGGTGTGAAATGCAACAAAAGCAAAGCTGGTTTAAATGTTATTGCAACTATGTCCACAAGACTTCACCAAATGGCATTCTTGTCTTAAATGAATCTTCTAACATATAATTACCTCGAGTGAAAATCTCAGAGAAATCGCTCCGTTTGATTTTCAGAAACATTGGCGTGAATATCAACTGGTGTAGGCCGTTATTTTGCGTTCTATCGAAAATTGCCCCTTAAATTCTTAAATTGGGTGGGAATTAAAAACCACTCCATGAATTTTTTTTATACTTGGCCCTCAATAAGATTGATCCATATTTAACGTTATACCGGAGTTTCAAATAAATTGAAACACTTTAAGGCTGCGAATTTTCAGCGTCAACTCAGGAAAATATTGCGCTTATTTTCACTCGTGCTGTTTGTTGTCCTCATTATAATTTTCTTTTGTCTCAAATCACCATGCTATTGTATATTTCTGTATATCATTAATTCATAACACGCGCGATTGCTTTCCGGTAAATTTCTGAAGCATGCTAAAATATCCCGAGCTAGCTCTACAATAACATTTATTGTTATTGTAGTGCTAGCTCGGGATATTTTAGCATGCCTCGGGAAAGTCCCCGGAAAGTAATCGCGCGTTCGAACACACGATTTACCGATTTGCGTTATCGTGACTCAAAAATCCGACCAAGCCACCTTAAGCAGCTCCTGGATGCTGCCAAAAGAATCCTTGCCAGGTCACCAACTCACATGAAGCATCTGTCCATTGACCAGGTGCAGTTCTTACTCACCCACCTTGAAGGGGGCATGATCGCGGGTCTCCAGTTAGCAGCTCTACTTGCCCTGGGGTTCTTTGGTCTTTTGCGCTGGGACGACTTACACCACCTATCAGTGGACAGTCTGAACTTTGGAGTATCACATGTTGCAATCTTCTTGAGGAGCCGTAAGAATGACCAGTTTCGTGAGGGCTCATGGGTGTTTATTGCCCGTAGCAGTACCCCTCCCTTCCCAGTTGCAGTTGTTGAGAAGTTTTTGAGGATCGGTGGTCATCGTAAGGGATCTAAGCTATTTCGTTGCGTGCAGAGCACCAAGCGAGGTGTCTGCCTAAGGGATCAGCCCATGTCTTATAGTTGTGCCAAGGAGTTGTTGAGAAGGGGCTTAAGCGTGAGGGGTTGGACTCAAGCCTTTTTGGTATCCACAGCCTACATTCTGGAGGTGCTTCAGCAGCTGCTGCTTTGGGAGTACCAGACTGGCCGTTCCAGAGGCATGGAGGATGGCGTAGTGAAAAAAGGCCAGGAACAATTATGTTGAGGAGTCTCTTGACTCACTTCTTGTGTCACAGTCTATGTTGCAACAATGAGTTGTTTGTGACCTTCACCAGACCATATTTGTTTGATCACTGTATGTTAGGAACACTGAACTTGTGCATCAACACATTTCTCCTTGGACTTATTTAGTTCCCAGCGCTCTTTGCTTTATGCAGTTGCATGGTTCGGCTTGGCATGGCTACCAGTTCTGTGTGAGAAGTGTTGTTTTCTGCTGGCTTGAGGTACAAAAGGACGCGCGGCAATGGTTTTTCTCCACCACATCTGGGAGTCTTGGGTGCTAGTGTGCAGGGGGTCTAAGGTCACAATGGCTCATGAGATTGCTTACTTTTCTTGAAAACCCTCGAGCAGAAATTGTTTACAAAGCGTTTGGGTTTAGAAAAATGCTTCTTGCTCCCTCAATTTGCTATATTTTCTCCTGAAAATGAGCAGTTAGCTTTGTTATGAGATGAGAATGACACCGTAGGAAATTGATGTGTCTGGTTCAACACTGGTGGTAACACGGATGGCTTACAATTGGCATTGCATCCTTTATTTACGGAAGAACGCAGTATGTTACTAAGAGTTTGGGATTCAAACATTTGCTTCATTCTCAGGATTGAAATACGCAAAGTCGCCAAAATTCTCAGGACTGACTCTTTAGAAGAGGAGAATTCTATTGTAACAAGTGTTAACTGTCTCAGCATTCTCTGCTGTCGAGGGAAAGACTTTTTCCTGATTTCATGAACTTCAACATCGAGCGTGATGCTTGTACACTCAAGCAAGAAATGCTATTTTTCTTCAAGGTTGGTCTGTCTTTCAAATTTGTACGTAATTCTACATCTGAAATCTTTGATTTATTTTGATATTTTAGGTGATTTTTCCTGTTGATATCTGCCGCGAGAAACACAAGAAATTTTAAGATAATGATTATTTTGTGCATGGAAATGTTACGCGTGACACCCTAAATTGTACATATTATTGGAAAATTAAATTTGTCAAAAACTTAGAATTCAATAAAAATCCATGATTTTGCGCAAATGTGTAGAGTATCATGTCTTTTTTATTGTGCCAATTCTCGGCATTGCAGCTCTGAAAGTATCAGAGATATTTTGTTCATATTGGCTTCTGTGTTTGTGCACGTTAACTGTGCTACTGATCTTATACATCAGAAGACGACAAAAACAAGCCAATCATTTGAGATAAATAGTTTTTCAACTGTGTAAATTTAGTGCCCACTTATTTCTGTCCTCAAAAGTTCTGTAGAAGCTAAACAAGACTTGATAAAATATATTTGAGGAAGTGAATACACAGGACATACAAACCATGGCGGTCGCCGTGAATTAAATATGCAGGAATCCAGCGTGCCAAAATATTGTTCACTTTTAAAACCTAAAATTCCCGAATAAAGGAAACAAATGAAAGAAATGTGACAGGAAGCTCAATAGCAGTAAATTTTCATTCAAGATGGGACAAAAAACTTATCTAAAAGCACAAAATGTTCAAATTTTCACAGACCTGCTTCTTCGCATGAACCTCATACTTGAATTAATTATTCACACAAAAGCGAAAGTGTGAGTTTTTCCCTACAATTTTTTGCAGTTACAGTTAAACCTCCGTTATCCGGACTTGTCAGGACCTCAGTAAATAGTCCAGATAATCGAGAGTCCGGATAATTGAAAATATGAATATTAATGGTAAGAAATGTAAACAAAAGGTATACAGCAAAGAAAACATCATTGTAATTGTGAAATCTACACAGCCTGTGTGTACATGTATTTACAAATAAAAAACTTTCAGTTCAGTTACAAGCGTTAAAATGTTCAAGCACGTCTGTTTGCTTCAAAGACTTGAAGGTTGATCACATTGCAAAGTCCATCATGTCTCTTAGCAGCATTAACTGCACAGGGTCAATATCGTTCTGAGATGTCCATCCAACACAAATATTTTCTGAAACATTGCGCTGGCTCTTTAGTTGATGCTAAATTCTCACACACAACTGGTAGCCATGCCAGCCGTACCATGCAGCCTGACCTTTATTAAACCACGTGCAAAATGCAATTAAACCAAAACAATAAACTAGACAATGGAAAAAACAAAAAATCTGCAACCAACTCACAGACTACATCAATGAAAGAACACATTTGGAAAAGGTACATTCATAGCAGAAGGAAAAACTAGTCGCAAAAAAAATATTTGAAAACTTCTGTAACTCAAACTGAATACAAACAATATCCACACAGCAAACATGAAATGGAAAAAAACAAACTTGCAGGAAAAAACTCCAAAAAACTACAGAAGGGTGGGTGGGTGGGAGGTCAGGTAATGGTGAATGGCAACAAGAAAAGTAAGCAATCTCATGAGCCATGTGACCTATACCCCCTGCACACTAGCACCCAGACTCCCAGATGTGTGTGAGAAAAACATTGCCCGCGTCTTTTGTACCTCAGCCAGCAGAAAACAACACTTCTCACACAGAACTGGTAGCCATGCCAAGCCGAACCATGCAACTGCATAAAGCAAAGAGCGCTGGGAACTAAATAAGTCCAAGGAGAAATGTGTTGATGCACAAGTTCAGTGTTCCTAACATACAGTGATCAAACAAATATGGTCTGGTGAAGGTCACAAACAACTCATTGTTGCAACATAGACTGTGACACAAGAAGTGAGTCAAGAGACTCCTCAACATAATTGTTCCTGGCCTTTTTCACTACGCCATCCTCCATGCCTCTGGAACGGCCAGTCTGGTACTCCCAAAGCAGCAGCTGCTGAAGCACCTCCAGAATGTAGGCTGTGGATACCAAAAAGGCTTGAGTCCAACCCCTCACGCTTAAGCCCCTTCCTCAACAACTCCTTGGCACAACTATAAGACATGGGCTGATCCCTTAGGCAGACACCTCGCTTGGTGCTCTGCACGCAACGAAATAGCTTAGATCCCTTACGATGACCACCGATCCTCAAAAACTTCTCAACAACTGCAACTGGGAAGGGAGGGGTACTGCTACGGGCAATAAACACCCATGAGCCCTCACGAAACTGGTCATTCTTACGGCTCCTCAAGAAGATTGCAACATGTGATACTCCAAAGTTCAGACTGTCCACTGATAGGTGGTGTAAGTCGTCCCAGCGCAAAAGACCAAAGAACCCCAGGGCAAGTAGAGCTGCTAACTGGAGACCCGCGATCATGCCCCCTTCAAGGTGGGTGAGTAAGAACTGCACCTGGTCAATGGACAGATGCTTCATGTGAGTTGGTGACCTGGCAAGGATTCTTTTGGCAGCATCCAGGAGCTGCTTAAGGTGGCTTGGTCGGATTTTTGAGTCACGATAACGCAAATCGGTAAATCGTGTGTTCGAACGCGCGATTACTTTCCGGGGACTTTCCCGAGGCATGCTAAAATATCCCGAGCTAGCACTACAATAACAATAAATGTTATTGTAGAGCTAGCTCGGGATATTTTAGCATGCTTCAGAAATTTACCGGAAAGCAATCGCGCGTGTTATGAATTAATGATATACAGAAATATACAATAGCATGGTGATTTGAGACAAAAGAAAATTATAATGAGGACAACAAACAGCACGAGTGAAAATAAGCGCAATATTTTCCTGAGTTGACGCTGAAAATTCGCAGCCTTAAAGTGTTTCAATTTATTTGAAACTCCGGTATAACGTTAAATATGGATCAATCTTATTGAGGGCCAAGTATAAAAAAAATTCATGGAGTGGTTTTTAATTCCCACCCAATTTAAGAATTTAAGGGGCAATTTTCGATAGAACGCAAAATAACGGCCTACACCAGTTGATATTCACGCCAATGTTTCTGAAAATCAAACGGAGCGATTTCTCTGAGATTTTCACTCGAGGTAATTATATGTTAGAAGATTCATTTAAGACAAGAATGCCATTTGGTGAAGTCTTGTGGACATAGTTTGCAATAACATTTAAACCAGCTTTGCTTTTGTTGCATTTCACACCTTAAAAATTCACTCGTAATTTTTTCCAAAATGCTCTTATAGATTTTTTTACAATTTTGCCATCGTTGAGGCAGCTATGTCAAGTCCGAGATGCTGACGTTGTATTTCCGAAATTATGTCTGGTGGCAAGTTATTCGGTCTTATGTAAAATGGGGCATGGCGTCATTTCGTTGCTATGGTAACTCAGATCTTGGTGAAATGTACCCCATTTGAAACTTTCATCTTTCTCTAGCACTTCACTAACGTTCGATTTTCTGTTGGATTGATAATGGTGGTGCTCTAGTCGCTCAAAGTTGAACGGTATCATGACTCAAAAATCCGATTGAGCCACCTTAACAACCGGGTATTCGCTCACTTCAGGGAAGCCACTCTTCTTGTGCACATAGCTCACCCCATAGACTGCTGAGTTAACCGTAGACACAGATCTTGCCTCCTGGATAAGGGACACCACATAGAGGGCAAACGTAACAGAGTCTGCAGGCAAGATGGAAGCATTGTGCCACAATGCCCATGCTTTCCAGGACTTGTATGCTCCCAGGTACGTGGACACAGTTGACGCCCCCCTTTCGTGGACCAGGATGTATGGCAAGGCCTGGGCTAGCTGTTTCAGCTCTGGGTCTCTGAATATATTGACTGATAACTCAGGTGGAAAGGTGAACTCCTGTGTAAGAGGATGGGCAACTGCAACAAAATGACACAACTCTGAATGAACAGCAAGTCATGACCCGCCCAGGAAACAGCATAATAAGGGTGGTGCAACTCAACCCACACAGGGCCCAAACTCTGGTAAACAAAAGGAGGGGAAGGTGGATAACCCAAGACGAAACTGACTCTAGCCCATAACAGGGACTGCATAACTTGGCGGGGTGCGAAGCCCATAACAGGCAAGGGAAGCCATAAGAGCCAATATCTATCCATGTCTCGCTCAAGCCCATAACAGGCGCTGCAGAATTCCACTGAACGCAAAGCCCATAATGGGCAGAACAGAGCCATAACGGCCTATGTCCTACCCATAACAGGCAGACAACTAACCAGCACTGCACAAAACATGCCATTATCAGGACAAAAGGAGGCACAGCCGGCCTGTGGCTGGCCAAAATGGCACTAGCATCTTCATCACCAGCATCTGACACAACTGATGGTGTGTTAATAAGGAGCCCTTGTGCTACTGAACTTCAGCTTCAAAGCAAGGAGAAGCCAGGTGTGCCACTTGAAAATATGCAACTGGCTGCTGATCCCGGTGTGTCTCCTTAGGTTCCAAAATGCTCCGAAATTTCCGTAATTTTCCCGAGACGAAAAAAACCACGACTTTTTTCCTTTTTTTTCTGGCATAAGCGCTCCTTTTATTTTAATCCAGGATCTTAATTACAACTAAAACGTCAATCAAGTCTCATGTAACTTCCGGTATCTTGTTAGAAAATAAATTATCTTAACACCCGGTACAAAAATTCCATCGAAAGGTTGGATCTGTCGGGAGTCGACTACAAACTCCCTCCAGCTGCCACCCCTAGTCACCAATAGGGGCCACCAAGGTGCTGACCTCCATTCCGGGACCAAAAGGGTACCATCTTCCTCGTCCACGGACATGTGCCGCAACACACGAGACTCCAGAAAAGGTGGAGGGAACAGCCAGTTGTTACTTCCAGCCCACAACACAGTAAAAGCATTTGGTGCCTCGCAGCCAGGGTTAAGGAGCCTACTGCAAAACCTATCCAGTTGCTTTGTTTTCTCGCTGGAAAAGCGTTCGACTTGATGAGGCCCCCACAGCCTATCTACGCTCATTAAGCAGAAAACAGTCCAGTATGCAATCATTTGCATCCTCTATCCACGACAATTCATCCGCCACTACAATTGTAATCACAGCCCCAGCCAGATTCACTAGCATTGGAAGATGATAGCACCTCAGGTTTTGGACTTGGCGACCAAATCGGGTAACCACTGTTGTCAAAATTATGGCGCCAGAAGAGGACTTCGCACACAGCATCATCCGACATGTGGAGTGGATTGTCCAAAGAAGCTGAATCAAGGATGTCATGGTACAAACTACGCATCCAAAGCCGACCAACTGGTCCAAGAGCCAAACCCATGGAAGCCAAAAGACCTGTGAAGCAAGACAGCTGACATGCAGAGGCCACAAATCCTTTAGAAACAATTGTCTCCAGCAACAGGCAGAAAGAGTCCACCCTCTTCTGAGGTACTTGAAAAGTACCAGCAGATAAATCAAGGACAAAACTCAATAGCTCTCTCCTTTGGGCTGGTGTCCATTGGCTCTTAATATGATTAGCAACAGACCCGCTAAGCTTAACATCCCACCTCACCAAGTCAGTCACCTCCTGGGCCTCCTGAAAACTACTATCTGCCCCTGCTCCATCATCAAGATATGTTAAAGATGCAAATCCCCTGGCTCCTCCAGTGCTTGGTCAAGGTTCTCTGGACTTTTGTGAAGAGATAAGGGCCAGTAGAGAGGCCAAAAGGCAGGATGGTGAATTTGTAGAACTTTCAGTGACTGTCAACCCGCCTCGAAAAGCCCAGCAAAGGGGTATGACCTGGATATATTTCTAAGTGATGATAACTGCTGGAGTAGTCGAATTTCAAAAACCAATCACCCTTATGGAATAGGTAAGCGGCTGTTCTGACATCCTCATATTTGAACTTGCAAGATCTCAGGTGCTCGTTAACATAATGCAAATCCAGAATAAGTCTGGGCTTCCAGAACTGTTCACAGCAACCCCAAGTGGGTTGCAGACACACAGATCAGCAGACCAAACTTCCACAATGGCACCTGATGCAAGCAACTTGGATATTTCGGCAGAAGCAAACTCGGCATGGCATGATGCAGATTTGTGATTGGGAAAAAACTTATTTACAGGGAAACCAACAAATGGCAAACAGTAACCCTCACACAACACATTAAGGAGCCACTGACGGGCCCCAATACTTTGCCAGAAGGCAATATTGTTGCGTAGTCTCCCTTAACTATGACAACTGAATTCTGCTCAAGCTTATCCCAAATCACAAATAGAATTATCATGACTCACAAGCCCGCACTCTAAGTCGTTGGCCTTGAAATGCAATTCTGAATGTTCATCACTGGGCAGACTGTTGGGAGCTTGCGTGTCCATTCCCATTGGGCCTGCTAGAGGAAACTGCTGATCGGCAATCCCGGGCAAAATGTCCCTGTTGAAAACAGCAAAAACATGTGGCGCGCTCCTCGCGGGAAGAAGGGAATTTTCCCGCCACAGGAGGAGTAGTGGCTGGCCGGTTGACGGTAAATTGCCTGGGAACGCCCCCTTTTGCCTTCCGTGTGGCGGTGGCCGACCTTTTCCTTTCATCCCAAAACTGTTTGCTCTCCTTCACAGCCTTGAGAATTCGCTTTTGTTGTCTGAATCTGTGGCCAGTGGCTCCACTGTGTAGCAGGCCATGGTATCCCAGCCATATTTCTCTGCCAGCAAAATATGCTTATTACGCTCGAGGAGCAAGTCCCTACCTTCATTTAACTTGGCAGACCACCCATTGGCATTAACCTATTTGAGAGCTCCTCAATTTTCTCCATGACGTCTTGGTTGAGCTCATATTGTTTCTTGTTCCCCTCAAAATGAAACTCGGGATCTGGCGCATGCTGTTTCTTGGCCACTTTGAAGATGAACTTGCGAGCTCGTTCTGGAGGCGCTTAAGCTCCGCGGCGTTCACTTGCTG
>JAHPZR010035569.1:0-10693 GCA_019787425.1 Platygyra sinensis
GTTGCATTCACCATTACCTGACCTCCCACCCCACCCACCTTCTGTAGTTTTTTTGGAGTTTTTTCCTGCAAGTTTGTTTTTTTCCATTTCATGTTTGCTGTGTGGATATTTGTTTGTATTCAGTTTGAGTTACAGAAGTTTCAAAATATTTTTTTTGCGACTAGTTTTTCCTTCTGCTATGAATGTACCCTTTTCAAATGTGTTCTTTCATTGATGTAGTCTGTGAGTTGGTTGCAGATTTTCTTGTTTTTTCCATTGTCTAGTTTATTGTTTTGGTTTAATTGCATTTTGCACGTGGTTTAATAAAGGTCAGGCTGCATGGTACGGCTGGCATGGCTACCAGTTGTGTGTGAGAATTTAGCATCAACTAAAGAGCCAGCGCAATGTTTCAGAAAATATTTGTGTTTGGATGGAATCTCAGAACGATATTGACCCTGTGCAGTTAATGCTGCTAAGAGACATGATGGACTTTGCAATGTGATCAACCTTCAAGTCTTTGAAGCAAACAGACGTGCTTGAACATTTTAAACGCTTGTAACTGAACTGAAAAGTTTTTTATTGTAAATACATGTACACACAGGCTGTGTAGATTTCACAATTACAATGATGTTTTCTTTGCTGTATACCTTTTGTTTACATTTCTTACCATTAATATTCATATTTTCAATTATCCGGACTCTCGATTATCTGGACTATTTACTGAGGTCCTGACAAGTCCGGATAACGGAGGTTTAACTGTAACTGCAAAAAATTGTAGGGAAAAAAAACTCACACTTTCGCTTTTGTGTGAATAATTAATTCAAGTATGAGGTTCATGCGAAGAAGCAGGTCTGTGAAAATTTGAACATTTTGTGCTTTAGATAAGTTTTTTGTCCCATCTTGAATGAAAATTTACTGCTATGAGCTTCCTGTCACATTTCTTTCATTTGGTTTCCTTTATTCGGGAATTTTAGGTTTTAAAAGTGAACAATATTTTGGCACGCTGGATTCCTGCATATTTAATTCACGGCGACCGCCATGGTTTGTATGTCCTGTGTATTCACTTCCCTCAAATATATTTATCAAGTCTTGTTTAGCTTCTACAGAACTTTTGAGGACAGAAATAAGTGGGCACTAAATTTACACAGTTGAAAAACTATTTATCTCAAATGATTGGCTTGTTTTGTCGTCTTCTTGATGTATAAGATCAGTAGCACAGTTAACGTGCACAAACACAGAAGCCAATATGAACAAAAATATCTCTGATACTTTCAGAGCTGCAATGCCGAGAATTGGCACAAATAAAAAAGACATGATACTCTACACATTTGCGCAAAATCATGGATTTTTATTGAATTCTAAGTTTTTGACAAATTTAATTTTCCAATAATATGTACAATTTAGGGTTGTCACGCGTAACATTTCCATGCACAAAAATAATCATTATCTTAAAATTTCTTGTGTTTCTCGCGGCAGATATCAACAGGAAAAATCACCCCCTAAAATATCAAAATAAATCAAAGATTTCAGATGTAGAATTACGTACAAATTTGAAAGACAGACCAACCTTGAAGAAAAATAGCATTTCTTGCTTGAGTGTACAAGCATCACGCTTGATGTTGAAGTTCATGAAATCAGGAAAAAGTCTTTCCCTCGACAGCAGAGAATGCTGAGACAGTTTAACACTTGTTACAATAGAATTCTCCTCTTCTAAAGAGTCAGTCCTGAGAATTTTGGCGACTTTGCGTATTTCAATCCTGAGAATGAAGCAAATGTTTGAATCCCAAACTCTTAGTAACATACTGCGTCTTCCCGTAAATAAAGGATGCAATGCCAATTGTAAGCCATCCGTGTTACCACCAGTGTTGAACCAGACACATCAATTTCCTACGGTGTCATTCTCATCTCATAACAAAGCTAACTGCTCATTTTCAGGAGAAAATATAGCAAATTGAGGGAGCAAGAAGCATTTTTCTAAATCCCAAACGCTTTGTAACATTTCGCTTAGGGTTTCAGGTTACATTGAGCAAACAAAGCAAAAACACGCACGCATCACTTCGAAAAGTTTCGACCACTTTGACCGCCATTTCACTCTGCTTTGTGCGATTGCAGGAAAAACAACAGCTTTGTAACCACCCCAGAACCTTTTTGTTAAGTAACAAGCCTGGTACACATGAGCTAAGTTCAGTAAAACATGTGAGATTGTGAAAAGTCAATGCAAGCGCGAAAGCGGCGCTTCATTTAATTTAAATGTTAAAAATTGACTTATATGAGGTTATTACCCATCTAGAATAAATGTAACTGTGTAATTAGATGTGCTTTATTTAGTAAAAGATGATTTTAATGAAAATACATTGTGTGAGGACTGTAATATTTTCTCTAAATAAAGATTTTCAAGAGGTTTTAGATTCATTTATAAATATTTTGTATTTTACTTGCATGTTACGCTATTGTTCAGATGTTCTGTGCTACTGATCATAAGTTTTATCTTTCTCTTGCTATACTGTATTATTTCGTTGGGTGGTGAAAAAATTATCTGATTTCCTCTTTTAAATTGGTGTTTACATGTGTTTTTCACCTTTATTTTGCGGTGTTTTCTTAAATGTTATCCGTTACAGTAAAAGAATGGAAATTCTGTTGTATTCGCTTTTGTTTTGTCCCCTAAAGTAAAAAATTAACACATTTTTGAATGTTCAATTTTCTCGGCTTTTGTCGCGCAGCAAAGGAAAAATATAGTTTCTTGTTTTCTTACAAGTTATACATGTACGCATCAAATTGAGTTCTTCCTGTTGATAATTTTTAATATTTTTAGCCGTTCATTTATTGAACTTTAAATAAACGATGTCTTGAAACCTGATCTTGTGCCTGTGGTTACTGCACATATGGTTTATTTTTGTACTTTCTTGAGCGGGTGAACATCACTCGGCAGGGAATCTCCATTCCGCCACAAAGTCATTTACAGTGTCGATGATGGTCGCTCGCTTCAACAGAAATCGATCCACCACAAGTGAGAAAATGCGATGCTTATCTTGAATATTCGCGTGGTAAAGGCTAACTGTTTCTTCACCGGCAAATTTGTCAAATTGATCATTGACCTCTCTTCAAGCAAATAAATGTCTCTTCGCAATGAGAAAACATAGATATGTCTTGTAAAATCTCCTCATTTCCAGTATCCCTCTCCTGATCAAATGCCTGGTTACTACACTAGGAACGAACCGAAACGTTCATCAGCTGGACCATCAGCTGTTGTTGATATAAATATTTATCAAGAAGTGGACAGGAATGAAAAGTACTGGATTAAAAATGCCGGAGAAAGATCAATTTTATGTATAAGTCAGATTTTCATACTATTAGTGAGCTAAAATTATAGATAGGAAGAGTTTTAGTATTCTCTTTTTTAAATGTTAGCAAGTTAATACATGGGTTGACGCTTGCAAGAAATTCCAAGAAACAACGCATGTACATGGAAGACATCTTTCTCAAGACTCCACTTTTGGGTTATTATAATTTCTCTCGAAAATTTTGTTCCAAAATTCAAGTTGCCAAACTTGGGGTGCGGCTTATACAACGCTGTTTACGGTACTCGTTAAACACAAAGTCTACAAGCGCTCCAACCACTCAGCTGTAAACCGTACTATTTAATTCGCGCTACACATGAATTTACATCGTTCTTTTGTCCATGAGCCGAGACTAGTGTGCGATGTACATAAGCCTAACTCGTTCTTTCATCTATCAGCCGAAACACGGACCACGAGAACTGTAGATAAGGAGGGTGTGAGTGGCCGGGTATTCTGAAGTTGCTCCCAAAGCAATGGCATCCTATAAATTATGGTAACCTCCTACAGATTTTCTGTATTTTCTTAATATTCATATAGGATGATATTAGTGGTAAACGTTAGTATTGAGCTCCCAGAGTAAGCTTAAGTGCACAAGATCGTGTCGATCCACGATACGGATTGTCAGGTCTCTTGTATTAAGCTTGTACTGTATACAAATCTACATGCCAACCGTAAAAAAAAAACACAACGAAACAATCCACGAATAACATTTCAACTTACCACAATTGGTCCAAATTGCAGGAAGGCGTTATTCGAAGAGAAATTCTAAACACAGCTGTTTTATGAGCTCGTCCATCTCCGCCTCGTGCAACATCAACACACACTCCTGACAACTCTGGGAATCCTGGGAATCTGTAATATCACTGTTCTCAGTTCTCGCGCGGTCTAACGCGCCTAGCTCCATCTCCCGTTTCTCCCTATAAGGGGGTAGGTAAGGCTAAAAGCTTTTCTGACCGGCTGAAGTTTTTTTGGGCCTCAGAAATATGTCTCGAAAATAATAAATTGCATATGCAATTGAAAAAAAATCTGTTTTGCTCATCTTCCTTGTTGCAAAAGAATTTATGCAAAATCTCAAACTTCAATTTTGTTTAAAATAATTTAGTCCTTTATTCCGTTTTATTTCATTTTGGTCAAATCTGCCGTTGGGATCAGTGTGCCGTCTATATTTTGACTTCAAGGTAGCCTCCCACGCAGGGAGCCTAAGAACGTCTGCGTGGGAGGCTAACTTCAAGGCTGATACTAGTTGAAAAACGTTTCGAGACACCAACATGACAGGAACCGATAAAGCAACATTGCAACAGTGGACAGCTGTTTTGTCCTACTTAGACTCATAAGCATTGTGTACTGAAGACTACACAGTGCTGAGTTCAGCACTGTGCTTGATCAACCCCATTCGTTACGAGCGGTTGTTGCTTTTATCACCCGGCGTCCATCAGTAGACGCTTACTCATCAATTGCAGTGCAACAGACATATCCATGCAATTTAAGGTGGCCGAACACAGTTTTCGCACGTGCGCGTGCATTTCAAAAAACAAACATGCCGTCCGACTCAATAGAGCGGTCATTTTGTTTACTCAACACCCGCACTATCTGTGTTATTTTTCTCTTTAATTGAACGCAGTGTATTGATGGCTTTAGTCGTATTACAAAGATATCCAAGAAAAGGTAACGATGCAAAGAACCCAGCAATTTTCAGCTTTTCTTTGTTGCCGAAAGAACCCAGTTAAATGCAACGCATGCGCAGTTGCTTGAAAAATTGAGACCGATTGCTTTAGCAGAAACCTGCCGATTTCTAACGATCCAGTCGTTAGAATTTCAAGAAATTTGGCAGAAAAATAGATCAAAGACCACGTGAATGATCTATCGAAAAAAATCTGAATTTTGACATAGGGAATTTTTAATAATACAGAAAACGATTAACGGCGAATTACGAAAATCACCTATGTCAAAATGTTATTAGAACAATGTTGACAGAAGGGATTTAATGTAAATTCTTAGTGTGCAAAATATGAAAATAATCTAACGACAGGATTTTAAATAAACAAAAACCATTATTTAAGCCTTGTTTTCAACCAGCCCCGTTGCCATGGCAACAGCACACACCCTAGTCAAAACGCGAGAATAAATATTTCTGTGATTAACCTTGACTCTTGCAAAAAATGGGCGCCAAAGCATAAATAGTTTAAAAGTTATGGTGAATTAGGCACAGGCACTTGAAAACTGTGTTCGGCCACCTTAACCCAAAAGAAGGTCAGGCGGACAGATCCTGGTGCGTTAATTTACAGCGCTGATTATATTACCGTGAACACTTAAAATATGTCTGGAATGTTTATTGTGTTGTAACCAATCACATGTGAGATCTTCACGCCACAGAAACCACAAGGCAACGAATGGTTTCCTAGCGGCCACGCAACAAATTATTTTCGTTTTGTATTAACATTCAGTCTTTTTACAAGCAAGTAAACAATTACTTTTCCTTCCCATTTGTTTGCACTATGTGCTACAATAGCGAAAAATACAGGTTTGCATGAGCGATTTTGAAATAAATTACAAAGCCGATGTGCCGGCGGACGCACGCGACGGTTTGGCGTGAGAATTTTCAAACTTTTTGTAACGATCGAAATCGGAATAATTAGTTACGCCTGATCGCAAATTTGTTCGGCGGTCTTTCCAGTTTGCGATCTTGCGATCAAGGAACTTCTGCCGGCACAGTAGTTCGAGAGTTCAATTGTTAGCCCACACAAATCAACCCTTGTTTTACAAAAATATTGGCAAGGATTATGCTAATCACGATTGTTGGTTTTTTATTATCTTCATGTGATATGTCGTTACATGGAAAGCTGGTCGCCGTCGTGTCGCGTTGGCTTCTAAATTTTTTCTTTCTAAACTCGAACGATGACCTGGATGCGGTCGTCAGCACTGATCTTGGGGAACAGCGGTGTTTTAAATTCCTAATAAGACAGTTTGTATCTTAAACAAAACAAAACCAATTTGTTCCGTGGCCGATTAAGGAAACGGTTCGTTGCCTGTGGTTTCTGTGGTGTGAAGATCTCGCATGTGATTGGCTACAACACAATAAACATTCCAGACATATTTTAGGTGTTCACGGTAATATAATCAGCGCTGTAATTGTTCTTATGAGAGCAACGTCAAACTAACACGTGTGCAATAAAATTGGTATTTTAGCGTCACATTCCTCACTGCATTTTCTGTTGTTAGGTGTCGGAGATCGCCTATTGCGAAGTCGTGATTGGTCGGTTCTTTCTATTTATACTTTCCGGCAGTTTCGGTCAATGTCCCTCGCCTGCGGGGTTTACCTCGGTGTAAAAACCTGTGAAGTTTTTCTTTGTTTTGTAGCTAGTGTTAGGGTTAGGGTCTATTATGCTGACTTCTTTGTTTTCTTTCTTTTACGTCACTGGTGAGTGTTACAGGCTTTTACACCGAGGATGAACCCGCCTGCGACCCTACACTTATTATCCTTCGAGCCAGTCACGTTCTTTATTTTACACGAGTATAACCCACCCGCCCTCCTCTTTCTGATATGTACCTTTATTAAAAGTTGAGTTGAGTTGGATTAAGATACGTAATATGTGAATGCCAAATGGCCCGGGACATAGCTCACAGTACCAATCAAAGGTCTCGTCGAGCCAACAGTCGAATGTACTCAGTATCACCATTGAGATTCTCGATCACGTCGATGTTCTCTTTTTTTGGCGGTCGAGCATTCTCAGTCGAAGTCCACCCTGCTTCTTTGTGAAACAAAAAAGTTGCTCACCTATTACTCTCCAAAACCTGTCAGTTATACGTACCAGAGAAATTACTCAAGAAGAAATTTTTCCAGTGCACTCCAGACTTCAGTCTCTTCATTGCAATAGTTCCGATTTCCAGGATTCGTGGTTGGTATTCTTTTTACTGTTGGTGTCGTTAAAATAATCCAAACTTGCAAAGAAAAAAAACGAATTATCATTTCTTTTTGTTGCTGTGACCTTGCTTGCCTATTACTTTTCTAATCAGTGTTGTGCTAAGATTTGGTGCACGTCGGGACAAATTATTTAGACCGACACAAAACCAGGTTAGATAACTATATCACCTTCCAAAGAATATACCCCGATCTCAATAAAATATTAATATCTCTTGCAAAACAGTCTCCGCCCAAGTTATTAAATAAGTAAATAAAAAAGAATTTTTATTTGAACAACTCCCGAAATTACTATTGACAACAATGCCGCGGTTCCTTTTCACCTGGTGAAAGTGAAATAAACATTAATACAGAAAGCGCTTCTCGCTGCTGTTTTTCTGTGGAATCTGCCTTTCCTTTTTTAAGTTCGCCATCGCTCCAATGGTGAAAACAATATGATAATCAACTCATTTTCATCATTGTTTCTTTATAAATGCAACTAGTAGACTTATTTGTTATTATATTACCACTATTGTAACAATAGATAACAATAATGTTTATTTCAGAGTGTCCAATAAAATGAGGTTCTTCATCTGCAATATATACACTAGAAGTCAACTCTAAAAAAGAAAAAAGTACTACTGCCGGTAAATGCCAAAACGAACCCCGGGAAACGAACGGATATCCTGATGAGGTCACAACAGCGTCAAAACAACGAAGAACGTTTTCTCCGCTTACAAACGACATGTGGCCTACAAATCACCCATCAGTGTTATAGCTAACTATAACATAAGCAGAACTGGGGCTAATGAATTACCTGAAACGTCTCGGATGTTAGGCATAGCTGACTGATTACTTTGGCAAAGTCAGTAAGAGGTTACACTGATGACGTCTGTTTTTGCGTCCATATAACTCTTTGTCAGCTTTATCATGTTTCAATCATTCCCTTGATCCAAGCCGGCGGTTTCGATGTTTAATGACAATACTTGCAGCTGGTTATATACTGGGTTTCTTCTTTTATCCTGCAGTGTTGCTTTTCTTATCTTATTATCGTAACTTATCCTTTACTAGAATAGTTGTTAGTGTAAAATGCTCGTTATTTTGAATCTAAAGATGACTTCTCATTTCAACCCTGCGCTTCAGTCAAACTTTTGATAGTCAAACTGTTCCAAATGGTTTGGTAAACAGTTCGATTTGTCGCAATAATTCAATAATATAAAAGATAAACAAGATAGTCAGTGGCAATCGGATACATTATATCACTTAATGGGTTGACATGATCATACGCACTCCCGCAGCAATGTCGCAAAGAAGGTGTAACCTTAATCTAAAGCCAGCTGCCCGCGTGTCAGTGAGCGGTATTTTGTACTGAACAGTGTTTTAGTCCGACATAGCAACTCAGCCCATGCTGTCTAAGTTACACTACAGTATGTACTATGTATCATCTCGAGAGCAAGTCATGGTCGATACTGCTTCTGGTGTTAATGCTTTACAAGTGCTCTACAGCGGAACGTTCTTACACGGTTTTCACTCCGAAGGGAGGTAAGTGGTTAGGCTCTAGTATTATTCTTGCCATTCTACTTGAAGAGCATTATTTGACATAAAATAAGAAAATATACGTGTCAAGACAAATTTTACTGTGTTACTGAAATAAAACTTCTTGTTATATGTTCCGTTCCAATTGGACGATGAACCAGAACGATTAAGAAGAAAAACCAAACTATCTTTCGAATACAGCTTCATCTTACTTATCGTCCGGCTCAAAAACTCAACCAAAAATATTTTCGATAACTCTCTATTTTGTGCAAAATGCCTTGTTGAGTTAAAAATTTATACGATACTTGTTCAAAATTCCTACTGGTAGAAATGTTATTTTTATTCGGAACAGACTTTTACGGGATTTGTGACGGGTTGGATTTTTGCGGTTCCACAAAGTTAAAAACCATATGTATATTTAAAGGGAAAATCTGATCTAGCGTTGTAACATGCAATAATGGAGAAATTGAGAGATCTCACTTGGACAAACGGATGTCGATAGTACCATTTTAACAACGAATTTAAGCAACGCCCTGGCAACAACACCAGGACATCATAAAATCAGCTGTCGTTTACTTTACATGAATGATCAACTTGACTCACTTTGCTTTGTGACATTTAATGGAGCTTTCTTCTATCTTCCGGGTCCTCCCGAAATACACAGGATCATACCAAATTGTTTCCTTTTCAGAAGTCGCAATCTCACAGTTTTAGACCATCTGGTGTATTCAGTTGCCACAGGAGCCATAATCAGGGACGGAGACCGTAAGCGCGCGCCATTTGTAGTATTGGGGTTGGCTCCATGATATGGGACAATTTTTCTATTTTTAGAACAAATTGCGCCATCGCCTGCGGCACACGCGCGTACATTGCTGCGAGGATTTTCGCGGATGTCGCGCAGGGGAAATGGCGTCCGAAACTCCCGAAATCGTTTATGCTTTTGGCTCCCAACTTAACGCCTTTACGGCTGTTGGAATTTTGCTTAAGTATTTTCGCCGCAAGGTGCTCCAGTTTTAGTCAAGACAGTGCGGATTTAGGTATGTCCCGCTTTATAGCGCAGATCAAGTTGAGTACCGCTGCTCCTTTTACAAGAACTTCACATTATTCCAATCTAAATTTCACATATGAAGAAGATTAACAGCTTTTCCATAACACAGAAAAAAAACTAGTTGGATATGTTTGGATATAGCAGCGTTAAGACCAATTAAGTGACAATAGGTTTATGTCCATAGATGCTGCTTTGAACGGGGCATTCACACCAAAGCTTAATCATGTTTAAAAGCTGTTTAGTTAAACACGGTTTAAAATTGTGTTTGTGTAAAAATCTAATAAATTGTCTGTTGGCGATGAGTGAGAGCGCCCGCCGATGCGTGTTTTGCACAGCTAGTAAAACATGAAAACTGGACTTCACACTTCGGTGTGAAAACGTACATCGAACTCATATAATATCTCTAGTTTTTTAATATGTTTAAGGTTGATTAATGTTTGAGAACATGATAAAGGCTTAGCTGAAAATATGGGAATACAGCAGAAATAATAAAAAAAGTTACGACTCGGCTAAAGATTTCGATTGAGTCAAAACTCCTTGTCTATTTTATTTTCGGAGCGTAAAGTTTCACTATGTGAAAGAAATACACATGATGTTAGTAGCCTTTTGGCGAACGTTGGTGAAAATTGTTGTGGTATCTCAGCACAAAAGAAAACGAAACAAATATTTTTCACGATTTGTTCACAATCTAAAAACACCGACTCGGACTTGAAAGTGCACGCGCTGCACTATGCAAATGAACTACTCGTACGCGTCAAACTTGCCTTTTAAAAACTTTTGCAAACTCGCCAAACGAGCAGAACCAATAAGAAACTATCAAAAACAGGTTTTAGTTATGACTCCTGGTTGCCATCGCTTGCCTGCTAATGGCACTGTGCAGGAACTCAGAGTCCA
>JAHPZR010035572.1:0-25000 GCA_019787425.1 Platygyra sinensis
GCGATCATGCTCGTAGGTAGCCTGCGTAGCTGGCGGGATTTCGCGCGCGAGTGCATCTGTTTTGGTTGCGAAGCCGTGAACGCGAGTGGCGAAGCCGTGAAAGGATTGGTAAAGAATTTCACCTGGTGAAGAATTTCACTCGCGGCTTCACCGCTCGCGAATTCCTCGAGGGCTTCGCCCGCGATGGAATATGGCGACAGAGCCGCCGCTCGCCCACTCACGCATCCCGCCAGCTACGCAGGCTAGCTCGTAGGGTGTAGAAGCAATTCGCATATCGCGATATATATTTGCAATTGCCAGCTATTTCCTTTAACTTTACAGATTACGTGAACCACTCAGCTATATCTGTAAACCAGATTAGACTGGAATGAACTACTAGAGAACTTACGTCACCCTAGTTTGTTCTCGTTTTGAGCATGTCCGGAATGTTATTAACGCCTTTTACGTAATGTGACGCAATGCACCGTATCAGTGACGTGACGGAGTCACGTACACACACATGATATATACTGTGACATTAAGTCTCATTGAACCAGTGAGTTCAAACAATTCTGTAATAAGCGAATACACTATGGTTGTCGCAACCGATTTCAAGCAAACTTGTCAGATAGAATTCGTCAACAGACTAGACCAACGACTAAAATGCCCAATCTGCAAGAATGTTTTCAGTGAACCCTGGCAGACATCGTGTGGGCATCGATTCTGCAGAAACTGTTTTGGAGGTCTCTTTGGGTAAGCCTCGAAATTTCTCTTTTCCTAAGTTTATATTAACTCCGTCATTGAATGTCCACAGAGATAATGTATAGCAAGCCGACTTTGCACAATTATAACCGTATCTCGGTCATGGGATACCGGTAATAAAACTAATCAGTAATTTCAGTCGTTTCTGATAGTAAATTATACGAATTTCCGTTGTTTACTTCCTGACTTTCTTCAGGCTGGAAAACTCCAAATGTCCAATCGATGGAGAACCGATTTCGCGAGTGGAATCCTTCCAGGACAAATGCTGCGAGAGAAGTACTTAATCTTCAGTGTTTCTGTCGATATAAGAAAAGGAGTTGTGACTGGAAGGGAGAACTCAGACACTTAAAGGTATTTAGGAATCTAACATAATTTTATTGAGATTCCCACTTATATAATAATACTTAACGTCCTTTTATGGGAACTTCCTGTCCGCTGCTATTAAAGAAACTATACTATTGACGGGGCCTTATAAATCAACACTAGCATTATTCGTGAGAAAGAATACATGACTTATTAATAAGCTCAGCCTTCGAGAACATTCGCGATCACTGCAGGTTCAGACTTTTATGAATAAAACTCATCACATAACACATGAAGGCTTTCTTGTAAAGAAAAACTCCTTGTATCAGCCTTGCAGTGCTTAGTCTTTGTATAATACCAAGCCAAAATACGGCTTTCAGGTGGACCCCGCCATAACTGTTCTGTGAGGTGTGTCATTGGTCCCACAAATGTTAAAACCCTAGTTTACTTCAACAGGTTCACGAGGAGAGCTGTCAATATGGTGACGCAAAGTGTGCAGCTTGTGGTGAAACCATGACAAGAAGACATCTCAAACAACACAGAGAAAATGATTGTGTAAACAGAGCTGCTGCCTGTACATACTGTGGTGGGGAGGTTCGTCAAAGCAACATGAAGGTACGAAAATATTTAAATTATAAAGCGGTATATTTAAGCGGTTGAGTTGTAAAAAAGACTAGTGCAGCCAGTAATTTATATAACAGAGTTTAACTCCTCCCTGACATAGAGCACCTCCCCCCCTCTCGAAACACGAACATTCCGCGAATGCATACCCCGCATAGTTCCTTAGATTGTGCTCACTTTATGATTTTCCGGGGAAAAGAGTACTTTATCTTTTGATTGACGATCTCGCTAAATCTCTTTGGATGTAGCAGGCCGTGTTCGAGCTCAGGCCTGTCTTGTGTTATAGAGAGCTGCACTCCATTGTCTTAGTTACTTCCACACTCTAAAAATTAAACGACTATCGAAGATGGTAAACTTGCTATGGACTAGCATCCACGGGAAGTAGTAATATTCCCTCGCCACTTCATGCTATACCAAAACAACAATAGCATACAACATATATACCTCACTATTGAGGACTGATTTACAAATCGAAAGGCTGCATAGAGCTAAGAGAGAACGAAATAGCAATGGCCACGAGGTAGATAAACGTATACACTAGCTGGATAGCTTACATTCAATTAGACCAGGAAAAGAGTCATACATTTTATAGAATAAACATCATCGTAAAACTAAAGCTGGGTAGATCTGGCAGCAAACTCAAAGTGGACAAAACAGTCATATAAGTATATCCTTTCAAGAAATACAAACTGTCAATGCTAAACATGTAAGGTAATGAATCGAATAGAGCACGTGCTATATTACTAAAAAAAGCTTAGGCTAATCAAACTGTATAATATATTTAGGATCATTTGGAGGTTTGTCTCAAGTTTCCCATCAACTGCATCCTAAACTGTGGCAAAGAAGATATACCGCGTGGCATGATGGAAGAGCACGTGACCACACATTGCCCAAAAGCAGAACATTTGTGTCCTTTCAGTTGTCATGGCTGTGAATTTAAGGTGAGTTTACCGCTTTTTTTTATATAGTTATACATATTTGTCTTTGAAAAGCTAATTGTGGGGAGATTGCTTTAGTTCCGTCTTTTAGGACCCTCTACATTGTGCTCAGGGCCTCACTTATAATTAGGAACATTTTCTAGAGAAACTTGGCACTGATACTATAAAATGGTTGAAGCTAACTAACCGCTGGCTTGCATTCCATGATACACTAAGTTATTCATAAATGATTTAACTCGATAACCCCCGAAGACTGCAGTGGAGTTGCTGAAAACTTGAGCACAGTGTATAATAAAACCATTACTGACTGACTGTGCATGTTCTTTTGCTGTTAAAACCAAAGACACTTAAATTATTAGTAAGCTTCGTGTGAATTTACTTTCTGCATTGCAATAATGTACTACGGACCCAAACTGATCATATCACTTTTCTTATAATAATAATCGATGCCGAATCTTTACAGGGATGTGCAGAAGACCTTGATCAGCATATCAAATCCAATATTGAGTCCCATCTGGATATGATGAACTACTCAACTCACGAGCAAAACAAGAAGAACAAAGAGATGGAAGAGAAAGTATCTCATCTTGAAAATGAGAAAAGGGCTTTGGAGCAACAAATTCAAAATCAAACCGAAGAATTAGCTGCTGCCAGACAGAACATACAAACGCAGCACACAAAAATATCCATTATAGAAAAGTCTGTACATGAACAAAGGAAGGACATCGAAAACCTTCTTCACGGTTTGGAGACTTCAGTGACTCCAAGTGGTGCAGACGCAGATAAAGTCTCTTCTCAGATGGATGAAATTGTGAACACTATAAAAAGACATGAAGGCAAAGTGAAAAACTTGCAAAGTGAACTCACCCATCTGAAGATATCAGCCGCGACACCACATGGTCATGATTTCAAAGTCAATTTTTCTTCGTCTCGTGAGTGCGAGCGTCGATTGGACAGAGCAGAACATCAAATGGCTATACACGAAATTCAACTCTCTGAACAAGACATGAAGATTCAGATGCTGGAAGCTACCTCGTACAATGGGACTTACATTTGGAAAATCGACCATTACAGTCGACGATTTCAGGAGGCAGCCTCTGGCAAGACGCTATCGATTTATAGCCCTCCATTCTACGTTGGACGGTTTGGATACAAAGTTTGTGCCCGTATGTACCCAAATGGGGATGGTATTGGCAAAGGGACGCACATGTCAATGTTTTTTGTGATTATGAGAGGTGAATATGACGCCTTATTGCCCTGGCCGTTTATCCAAAAGGTTCATTTTAAACTTATTGACCAAGAGAGGATCAGAGACGCGTATGATGCATTTCGCCCTGAACCTCACAGCTCAAGTTTCAAAAGGCCTACATCAGATATGAACATAGCATCGGGCTGTCCGACGTTTATTTCCCAGTCTGAGCTAAGGCAAGGTGGATTCATTCGAAATGATACCATGTTTGTAAAAATTTCAGTCGACATGACAGGTCTTCAAGGAGAGATATTTCGACTGTCGTAAAACCCCAAAATTGTTCCCATGACTTTTCCTTAAAAGCTAGGACGGAAATGCCCTGGGAGCAAGGTTGGGGAACCCGCCATCAAAAGAAAACTTTGTACCAGAACATTAGAACATCTGAAAATGTATTATTCTGTATTGCAAGTCAATGTACGGAACTTACAGTGAACTACACTACTGAACTTCTAAAAATTTACACGCAAACTATATAAATTAAACAGAACTACAAAGTCAGAATTACTACATCTGCACAGAAAAAAAAAAGTTAATTAGAAATATAAACCAGGAGAGTGTCCTACAATGAAGCAAACTAGGATCGATGTATAAGTGGTAACCCACGCTGGCGTGGAATTACACCGCGCATGTGACAACAGACGTGAATTTAATCTGTTTTCGATTAGCATGGATAAAGTTGCTTCACTTTGAAGGACATGTGGTTATTCTTCATCACAATGGAAAATATTTATTATCGAATAGTCTCTATACAATTATATTTTAAATGTAATTATATATTTATAAGCATATGTAAAATAACGAGAACGAATATATTTTACGAATAGAGTCCAATTGTGAATAACAGAAGAGAACACCCCTAGCTATATGCAGGTTATGTAGTAAGGGGCAGATTATTTATATGTATCAATAAAATATCAGAAGGAGATCAAAGAAATTTCTCGTTCAATTCGTGCGTTGGAAATAATTTGGTTAAGTTTTCGGGCGTTTTAGTTAACAACATTTTCTCTTGTTAACAACTATATTCACCGCTAGCCACCAACACTGGGGTAAATAGTAGTTTTAGTATATACCAAAACAGTGGGATAGTATACACCGCAAAAAAAACTAGTTAACAATTATTCCATAAGCGCGCGTTGGATATGAAATGGTAACTAATCTCATATTTAATAAGCGCGAATGGAATAATTGTTTTATTAAATTCGGTGCGGTTGTATACTTGGAAATTATAGCTAAATTTTATTGGTTTTTAATTTTACAAAAGGACCGGAAGTTGATGTGGCAAAAACAACAGCAAGTGGGAAGTCACGTGTTGTGCGCGTCGTTTGTAAACTTAGTTGAAGGAAAATATGAAAGCGAAGCTGGCGAGTCTGCTGAACGAAAATTACCATCTTCTATAATTTAAAGGACGTGAAAAGCGTTCAAGTTTGAGTCCTGACCATCGAGAAGAGTTTTAATTGTGCACTTGCACATAACAGTTGTAAAAGTACTGCGAAAAACTTAGATCGCCATGTGACAGACGTTGTATCAAAATTATTCTCGACAAGAACTCTATCAGCTTTCCCTCAGTTGCTGTGGTTGCCTTCTCATCAGTTCGAGCTGGATATGTGGAGATGATTGCTGGTCAGTTTTAGAATCAGGGACAGAAAATTTCTTAGCATCGGATTCATCTTGAGACTCTCCGAGATCTTGATGGGTTTTCGTGGCTGGCAAAGATTCGAGCCGAAGCTTTGGTTCAGCTCATCAAAATACTCAACACCTAGATGGATTTTTCGCAAGGACAAAATTGCTCTCGTTAGCTGGTGTTGAATCTCTTGTCCTCGTCGGGCAAAAAAGAGACTAAGGTAAAACTAAGTCGTCCTCTGTAGATTTGCTGGATTTTTGCTCTCTGCCCGTCCAAGCTCGCCGCTGTTGAACAGTTTCTTTATCTGTTCATTGAAAATTGGTGTCTGAACGTTTCTTATAGGCTCTATTAGGCCGGCAATGCTGCCTGTTTTTCTGAGGTCTTTTGCAAATGATCTAATGCTTTATTTACCTCCGTAAAAGCGGGGTCAGAGATAGTGGAAAACGGTTTGTTGAGCGGCAGCGAGCGAAGGGAACGCTCAATGGCGACATCTCAGATGGATTTCATTGATGAACTTTTGTAAACTGACGTTGTGCCATCTTTATTCCTGTCAGATGTGCAAAAACTCTTCCGAAAAACATTCAATTCTTCTTTTGACATTTCTTTTATTGGTTTCGAAAATTTAGGGCCATCAGGACTAGCAAGCCATTCAGTGAGATCAAGGTAAAAATTGTTGGTTTTTACGTAATTTTCATGAATGCGAAAGATATCGATGTTCATGTTTGAAGGCAGGGAAAGGCAGGACGGGAGCTTAATTCCAATGAACATGTACTACTCACTTGAAATTTAAAAGGGTTTTTGCTGAGAATATTCAAATAGAAGGTGCGATATTTCATATTACTAAATACTCAACCTCGGATAACGCAATTCTAGCTTTCGAATTCTGATTGATTCACTGTATCTCGGTTACCAGCCCTTATACCTATTTTTGACTTTATATGGAAATCAATGCGGCAAATGTCGCTTGGCATAAATTTTTTTTTTTCTGGAAAGTTAAGTTTCGTCGACCAAAAAATTAATAAGAAAAAACAAATTCGGTGACCTGTCTACAGAAGATCTAGAAAGGCAGGAAATTATTGGCTATGCCGTCCCAATAACAAAGAAAAGACCATAAAGTTAAGTTCGGAATGAGAATATGCAACGGTAAGTATCCGTTAATTTTTTTTTTTATAATTGCAAAATTTCAAATATGAAGTTAACAAAACAACAACAACAACAACAACAACAACAACAACAATTTTTACCGTATTGTTACTCAGTTTAAGGCTTGCTAGTCCTGGTGGCAACAAATTTTCACTGGAAACCGATAGAAGAAATGTCAAAAGAAGAACTGAACGTTTTCCTGAAGAGTTTTTGCACGTCAGGGAGAAAGAAAGATTGCACACTACAAAGGTTCATTCATGAAATCCCTCTGGGGGCCGGCATAGATCGTTTCCTTCGGTAACTGCCGCTTTTACTGATGCAAATAAAGCATTAAAGCATTTACAAAAGACTTCAGAAAAGCGGGCAACATTGCTGGCGTACTAGAGCAAATAAGAAACGGTAAGAAACCAATTTCCAATGAACAGATGAAGAAACTGTTTGACAGCGGTGAGCTCAGAAGGGCAGAGAGCAAAATTCCCGCACAACTACAGAGGACAACCTAGTTTTACCTCGGTCTCTTTTTTGCCCGACGAGGACGAGAGAATCAACGCCAGGTAACGCCAACAATTCTGTCCCTTTGAAAAATCCATCAAGGAGCTAAGTTTTTTGAGCTGAACGGGCACGAAAAACCATCAGGGTTGCCTCGATGAATCCGACGCTATCAGCTATCAGCTCCACACCTCCAGCTCGAACTGATGCCAAAACGGCCACAGCAAGGCAACCCTGATAAAGTTCTTCTCCAGAATAATTTTGACGCAACGTCTGTCACATGGAGATTAAAGTTTTCACCAGTATTTAATAAAACAGTACAACTTTTCCATTCGCGCTTGTTGGATATGAGATTTGTTTAGCCATCGCGGCCCTACGGGCCTCATTTGTAAATACTCATATTCAAAGCGCGCTCATGAGATAATTAAAGCTTAACGCACTTACAAATTATCGGGTTTTACCTGCACGAGTGCATTAATTACAGGTTAACGCACTCAGCGAGTGAATTATCGGGATTTACCTGCACGAGTTCATTGTTAGTGAACGAGTGCAGGTAAACCCCGATAATTCACAAGCAATGAGTGCGTTAACATTTTTAAAATTCAAATTGAATACACTGCAAACAAAAATCGTCAAACTTTGAGTCAGCCGAAGCCATGGCGTAATGACAGTGGTGTATAGAATTTACACCACGGCTATTACACCACGATAATGACGTCAAGGAAGTTGTTTCGTCACAACCCAGTGTCACGTGGCACAAATCAACCAACCAGAGAATCGGAATTCGTACAGTGTATGAAAGTTGAATAATAATATATTAACAATGAACGAGAAATTTCAATACCGCACGAGGCCACCGAGTGTGGTATTAAAAAATTCGAGTTCCTTGTTGGTGAACTAGTGCAAGTAAATCCGAAATTCACGTGCAATTCACGTACAGGTCTAGCAGTGAAATATTAACAAAGGGCGTGACAGACCTCAGTTTCCAGATTGCTGCGTGCTAGTTTAGTGTTAAAAACAATTCTAAAATGTTGATAAATTGCTTTCTTGTCTTATTCATTGATTCTTTCACTGGATTTGAACTTTTTGTCCTTCAGAGTATTTACAACATGCTGTCTGATCTTACTTTAAGTTGGTTAGTTGGCTTGAAGACCTGTTACGGTATATCCACCACTAGTTAGAACTTAATCATGGTCATTAAATTAAGAATATAATTATGTAGATAGTCAAACTTCAAGACAGATGTATTTCTCCTTCATTTATCCATAGTTGACATAGGTGCTTGCAAGACGAGGTTATGTAAGATTAAAACTAAACAGACTGAATAAGTGTGTGCATAGCATGTTCTTTGCCCATATGCTTACACTTGAAAACTGTAACTTACAGTGATTTTAACACTTAACATGAGGGTATTATGAGTCGCCCTTCCTTAAATTTAGCTTTAATGCTCCCAACCCATGAGAAAGAGAAACACAAACAACAACAAATTTAGGGAAAGGAGTTGGGAATGAAGTACTCCAACAGTCAACTATGGCTAACACAATGCTAGTCTAGCTTGGTAAGATAAAAGGGGTCAAAACCCCCGTCACCCCCTTTCTCTCTAGGGGTGCAGGTCACGATCCCCTAAGAGAGGTGCTACTCCTTTTGAGGGCTGCATATCATAATACCCTGCGAGAATCTTTACTTCTCTTTAGGACTGCCACAATACCCTTAAAAGGCCCTTACTCCTCTCCAGGTTACAATAACCTGTGAGAGGTCCTTAATCCTCTTCAGGGCTGCAGGTCACAATATCCTGATAAGGTCCTTAGTCAGGTAAGGTAGTTAAGCCTAATGGTTACCATGGCAACCAATCCATTCTGTTAGTTTATGGGGCAAAGAAGGGGTATCGAATGGTCTTTGCGAGCATTTTAGAGCATGCGAGCAGTGCGTTTATTTTGGCGAGCACGACCTCTCGTTATATCGACGATTTATTCAGTGTTAACAATGAGCGTTTTGGACATGACATCTATTTACCCGTCGGAACTGGAGCTAAAGGACGCAACCTTAACATCCAATGAAGTGTGTTACCTGGGCAAGAGAATCAAGACTGGTGACAGCAACACACCTTTCCATCTTAGTGTCTACAACAAGAGGGATGGCTTGACAAATGTTGAGCTATGACGTGTGTTTCACGAAACACGTCATCATGACGTCAGAATGACGTATTTCGTGATGAAATACGCGTCATAGCACCACATATGTTCGATCAAAAAAACTACAATTTTGATCCTATGCAGCTTGATCTTTTCTCCGTTGCGAATACATTCATTGTTCTCGAGTTTAAAACCCCCTTAAGTTTGACCATATATGATCATATGGCGGGAAATTTGAATTTCTGTAATTACCTGTAACTATGTGCCGTTTTATCCGTTTGAGATGGAGTTTTCACTGTAAATATTAATTTTCTGTAAGAAAAATGCCTGTTCCGTTTAGGACACTGCTTTTCAAATATTTAATGATGCTATTTAATCTAGGTGCCATTTACGTCCTCATATTTTCCAGAAGAGTCAAAAATACTTTTCAGTGGTAAAAATATGAAAAAAATTCTCCAGTTGAGATGTTCTAAAGTCTTGCTTCATTTAAAATATGAAGTTTTACTCTGTGACCCAAATATTGAATTTATATTATTATTGAATTTACTATACCTGCAGGAGAAAAAGCCCCAGCAACCGACCATCGTGAAACGAGATCTGAAGCTTTCTAAGGCCCTGTTTACAAGCAAGTAGGTTCCCTCTAAAGAAGTTTAAAAATAGCCCGCCTTTACAAGCGAAATGTTTCAGGTAGGGTTACTCTCCTACCTGGGACTGAACTCAGGCCAGTCAGGTTCAATAAACCTCAACAAAAGGAGATCACTGAGCATTTTTTCCAGGAACATTCATGGCGCGCGCATATTCCTCCAATGTTTGCTATTTTCCCATACAGAAAACATTGTTTCCAGTGTCAGTTTTTGTTTTCAAGATGCAAATTACGCTTACGTTAATCGGCAGGGAATTTTAACGAAAATCCGAGCATGCGAGCACTCACACAAATTTTGCGAGCACGAGCAAGCGAGCACTCATCTAATTTTTGCATATGGGACCATTCGATACCCCTCAAAGAGTGACCTGTGTGGAAACACTTCATCCCAACCCAAAGTTTACTTGTCTATATCAATTCAGAACTGAAAGCTACGGACCAAGATTGGTTCCTTTTTGATTTATGGACAATCTTGAAAAGGGCAGGACATAAATCAAAGGGGAATAACGATCATCCTTAAATTACTTAAATGAAGCGTTAGGCATTTCCAAGAGTGAGTAGGCTGATCACTTGCCAAGTCAGTGTAACTCCGCTAATAACCTTACAAATGTCACATTTCCTTAGAAACTTTCCTCATTGTATGGTGAAACGTTTCATTTTTCAAAGTAAAACTTCAACAAAGAAGGTTATTTGGACATAATACACGCAAATTAATTGATAGACACTAATGCTTAGAACTAAGGATTTTTCTAATAAAAGTCACTATCTCTTTGTTATTGCTCATCAAGATTAATGTGAAATGAACTGGCATGGCTTGATATGTATGCAATTAGACAGGAAATAGAATTTAAATCAAATAAGTAAACTTGCATTACAAGAAAATGGTTGCACAGTAGACTTACTGAGGTCTCTATATACTTGTAGATTACAAAGCGAAAAGAGTAGACATTGAGTAATAGCTGTTATGGTTGCGCCGAGAAAATTTAGGGCTACCAGGTTGAGTCAAAGGACCTTTCTTTCCATAAGATGTTATCGCTTCTCGATGTATTATTGTAATCTCAAACAGAATGGAGAAAGCCCAGAAGAAATAAACTTATAAGCAAACCCTCAAGACATTGGACTGCATTTGAAAAAAGCAAGAGAATAGGTCCATTACTCCTCTGTTCTCAGTGTAAATTAATATTTTTTTTTATTGACTTTGTAAGCATTTTCCTTTTAGTAGTTATAACTTCGGTGGCAATTTCCCTCCTCCAGCGTCAATAACGCTGTTTCGGCGGAAATAAATAAAGCGGCGGACTATATAAATGCAAAAGAGTCTATTTCATCATACTGTTTGGCACCCCTGTTAAGCAGCTGCTTCCAACTATGCACAGTGCTTTAATCACGTCTTATTTCAATATTGAATGGAATTTGTTCCCAAGTTTATAAAGAACTAACGGAACAACTCGGCTATGTACTAGGGTAACATGAACACGATAACACCGCACTTTCTTAGTCCTAAAGGTCTAAATGCTGTAAATATCGGAAGTAACGTTGCTTTGGTAACAAGAATTGTCTACAAGATGAAGACTATGAGAAAAACTATCAACTTTTTCATTGTAAACATGGCTATGTGTCATCTGCTGTTTTCGGTTTCCGCCTCTCCAAAGGCTCTAATAGAGCTTAACGCCGGCTCCTGGCTGATACGTGGTATTCTTGGCCACATTTTATGTAAAATAATCTTCTTCGCAACAGTCGTCTCAGTAGCTGTGTCTATACAGAGCCTGGTTCTGATATCAGTGGATCGATTTGGAACTGTGGTATTTCCCCTCCGTTCACCAATAATTGGTCCAAAGTTGTGTCCTATCTTGATTCTTGCTACTTGGATCTTCGCGATAACTACCCAGTTCCCACATTACCTTGTCTATAAATTTGTTGAGTATCCAGAAAGGATGGCATGCGAGATCTGCTGCAATGAAGTATTTGACGAGTCTTCATATTATATATTGCAAGTTTACTTTATAGCACTGTCAATAATAGAATTATACATACCTTTCGCGTTGATAGCCATTCCTTATTCAATCATTCTTTTGAAGCTCAAGACACAGAAGGCTACAGGCGTGCAATCAGTCAACAATGAAAACCTATGGGCAAAAAGGCAAAAAAACGTGTTAAAGATGGCCATTGCTACTGTTTCACTGTTTGTAATATGCTGGTTGCCTATCAGTGTTTTAACTCGTCTTTCGACCTTTGGGTTGGACCACACTAGTTCGCCTTCACTATGATGTTCGATCGTGTGGTCTTGATATGCTGTCCGGAATAATGCTCACGCAAATAGGCTCTTTGCAGCTAACGATCACGTGCTTGGATACCGCATAGCAACGCCATGCTGGAGAGCAAGCTCCTTGATAAATGAAGGACCCCAGAAAATTCGAGCGTGACTTCTAAAACAAAAGAATAGTGTTGTTTGTCCACTGATCCCCGATATTTTAGTCTTTAAAAGTAATTCTGGAATAGATCTTTGTGGAGTTTGCTCTTTGAACGTAAGCAGCAGGTTTTTTAGCGCGAAATTGACTCGCCTGCCGAGAGGAAGCCGGAGCAACATGGTGACTTCGCAAAATCAAGAAGTTTTATCGTTCAGTTCAGCACAGTCTCCAAGTTGTTTTTCCCATTCAGGGGGTGATTTAAAATCTTCTGATCCCCCCCCCCCCCAAGAAAAAGTCTTGTTAACACTGCTGTGTTCCAAAGTACAATGATGACATGCGTCATGATAGTTCAAATCCCTTCAAAGAAAAAGGACGCGAAACTGACAGCTGCTTGGCTGGTAAAAATACGGAGGGATGAAGGACCCGATTTTCAAGTAAGAGTAACAAATTAAATTTAACCAATTTGATTTACATGTAATTCATCCCAAGTAATAAGTTGACGATTTTAATCAAATTTAAGACTTGAGATATTCAGTCATTTTTACGGAACATTCGCCTGACATTCTTGCCGGAAATAAGCTTAAGCTTTAAGACTTACTTAATTGCCTCAAGAATGATTGTTCAAAGCGGTGAACTCAGCTATTTTTTATTTAAGTTGAAGAATATTTAAAATCACAACTTCAGATGTCAAATACAAAACAAACTGAACTGTTTTCTACTTTTTTGGCTCGGATGTTACTTACAGATCCCATAGAGATTCCAAACTCTTTCAACTCCTATTTTAGCCAGATACTTGTTAAGGGTGAACTTACACCAGCCAATTTTTGGTTGCTTGTGCTCAAATAATTGAATTGTATTTGTTCTGAATAATGCAACAGATATTCTGCTTATATCCTGTTTTCATGAAATAGGAAGTTATATAATATAACACTGTTAGCAAAATTGCTTGGAATGAACCATTATTTTTTTGCGTGTTCTATTACCCTAAAAATTTACTGTCAAACTCAGAAACTCAGGATTGTTGATTGTGTAGTTAGTGACCAATCACAATCAAATTCAGTACACATGAACAAACCTCAAAACAAATTGCCTTTTTGGTTAACTCTTTCCTTGCAAGACAATAACACACGATAGCAGAAATAGTTTTGGTTTTCATGCTTTTCTTACGTTTTGCAGTAATTTGAGACAGGATCGCTTTAGAAAAAGTCCTAAAAATTACTTTTTAAACAAGGATTTTGTTTTTTGCCGTGCTCATCTTTTCATTTAATTGTTGTTTGTAGATAACAAGTAGCACTAGAGTTTGCGGGAGGCATTTTTAGGAAGAAGATTACAAACCTAACAATGTAGGGAGTTGCATGCTCAAAGATGGTGCCATACCCACAATGTGTTTTGCTGGTCAGACAAGGGAAAATAACGAAGAAAAGTTATACGTCACATAGAAATGTAATCTTTTTTTGTCCAATCACCTTACCCTTACAGACTACAGAATTGTACAAAATTATATTTAGGCTTGCCCCCACTTCAAGTTAAGATTAATATCAGTCTGAATGATAACAAGGTTGTGATTTGTTTAAATATTGGTGGTAATCAAATTTTATCCTGCATTGTACAATTGCTATTTCAGCAAATATCAAATATCTGTTATTGTTATTTCAGGGTAAGATGAAATTTGTCATTGCCATCTTAACTTTTTCAGGGAAACCCAAGCTGATGACAGTGATTGTGAAGGGGAACCTGACAAAATGGCAGAGTATCTTAGTCAGCCCAGTGCTAGCAAGCAAATTGAATTACTGCAACAGCAAATATCAGACATTCAAGCCGAGCTACACAATGCAAATGAACAACTAAAGAAAAACAAACAAGAAGCAGCTGAAGAAGCAAATGCTGTCATCAAGATAATCAATGCTCAAGCACAAAGTGACCTTGATAAATGCAGAAGGTGTGCTGCTGAGCAGTTAGCATTAAGTAAAGTTGGCCTAGAGAGATTTTCAGCAGATGATGACTCCATAAAGTTCTATACTGGTTTCCCAGCTTATAACACTTTAAAACATTTTTATGAGTTTGTTAAACCAAATGCTGAAACCATGGTTTACTGCTATGATTCAGGGGAAAGACCAAGTAGACCTGAAGTAAGATCTGTGCAGCTCATTGATGACGAAATGTTTTTGTTTCTGGTCCGACTCAAACTAGGGCTGTTAGAGCAAGATCTTGCCCATCGTTTGCAGATTCACATGTTATCTGTAAGCAGGAAAGTAACTACATGGGCAAACTACTTGTGTACTTTATCCTAGGAGGTCAGTGTATCTGGCCATCAAAGAATGAAATTCAGAATAATAGCGGAGCTTCCGCGCGCGAAGCGCTCAAGCGAAGCTTCCATACTTAAGGAAAATTGGTAACTCATCAAGCCAAAAAAAATTTGGTTATGACATCAGCGTACGTGCGAGCGAGCGAGCCACCAAACGAACGCCGTCCGTACAGACTCTGGGGGAGGTGGAGGGGCGTCTCGAGGTAAGCCCCACAGGTATTCTCGGTGGGTTTGTCAATAAAAAACACTCATTTGTATTTGTTATGTCAACAAACGATCGGGGACGTTTATGTAACGTTGAAGATAGAGTTTATCTGAAGCAGAACATGGAAGACAACGAAAGAAGGCAAGAATCAACAGCTAGAAAAGTGGCGAAGAAGATTGCGAAAGATCGGCCCAGGGTTAGAAAGGAGGTGAGATAGTACTGAACAATATATATGTCTTGAATTGAGTGGAGTCAGGGCTTGAGAAAGGAAATGAAACAACACCGAACAAAGCCGTGAGGTAAACTGTTTTCTATCAGCAGATAGAAAACGATAATATAGCCAATCAAATTCGCAGATTCACAATAGACTGCGGTAAATTTATACTAATTGGCAGTAATTTGTTTGGTTTTGGTTTTATAAGACGCTCGATTGAAAACCGCTCTAACGAAGAGTTATGTATATATTAAAAATATATAATATTGCCGCATGCCCGAGTTGCTTTGTTTGTATATTTCAATGTTCATACTCGAAGAAGAACTTTAAGAAACTAAAAACGAAGGGAATAGCAGTCTTCTGCCAAGATGAAAAGGAAGCGTTAATGGCGAGAACTCGTCGATTCCGAACAAGCGGAAACTGGATTTGGGAATGACTTTCATAGCGCCAGCATGAGTGACATTTCAAGTTCATACTGCATCGATCCTTGGAAGTTCTTGCACGTATACTGGACATCAGTGAAGTGAATCACCTCTACGTCTTGTAAGCTAGGTCTGGCATACTCGCATGGCAAGTGAGCTATTTTCACTTTTACTTGCCTCAAACAACCGCATAAAAATCTGGGAGACAATAAGGTCAGAGAGCGCAAAATGTTCTCTTGCAGTTGCCGCCCGCTAAAAAACAAGCTTGCGCTTAAGCGCCCTTCTAAAAAACACTATTCGATAGGGCTAGAGGGCCTATGACAAATTTAAGAGCGTGTCCGTGTAAGAACCGACCACTCAAATTTTCGTGGAAAATGGATCGCCTTCATTTTTTCTACACAAGTCAAACAACATATGCAATGAACGAAAATGCCCTTTATTTCGATATATTCGCTTTTTTAAGTTTTTGAGGAATTTTTTTTGTAGGCACCCCGAAAACCACAAAAACCGGAAATTGAAACCCCAAAAATTGGGGGTTACGCTATGCTTGCTCAAACTTTGCACATTTGATAAAACGACCTAATTCTTTCAGAATTACTGCATAATTATTTCTTCTTTCCACACAAGTAAAAACTATCTGCTTATCTTTAACGCAAGCAAAGTTATGACGTCCCAACGTGATCCGCTTAAAGATGTCTTTGCCATCTTTGCTGACATAGCCTCCAAACAAACAGATTTTTTTCAAAAGTGGGACCTCTTCATGAATGATGACTGTTATCAGCGTAATGTACTAGGCCTAAGCTACAATTATCTGTATTAAAAGTTGTGGGCACTCATAATTTTGATACGCAAAAAATTCGACAAAGTAGCGGAAATTTCAAGAATTTGTGTGGAAATGACGAATCTCATCCGTTGCCTAAAATGCAGTTTTGAGTTTCTCAGCGAACTTTTGGATATCTCCTGAGTAGATTTATTGAGTTTTAACGCTTGGAGAACTCCATGAGACTTGTTTTACGGGAAATCTCTCAAGCCTTGCTTTGAATTCTACTGCGGTACTGACCACTACTGATCCGGCGTCGCCGGCCGTTCCGTCACGCATCACGCATTCTTAGTTGAAGCAGGGGTTGATTTAAAATCTCGTATTCCCAGAGAAATGTGCAGCCTTGTTAGATTATATCATACGTTTTCAACACCTTGTCTTTTCATTACATGTAATTACACTCGCACAACCCTAGCTTAAACCTTGAATCACTGCATGTTAAGAATGACTTTTATTACCAGAGTAATGAAGCAATAAAATTGATATTTCCCTAAACATCAAACCAAAAAGGCAATGCCGCGAGCCCCATTTTAGACAATAGCACGTGGATGTGCCTGATACTTGGTTATATTTCCCCTTGTAAAACTTTGGCAGGAAAGCAAAACGACCGTGTGGAAGTTAAAAAACATTTAAAAATTTTTAAAAGTAGTGGATTTAGCTGTGCAATGCTTAGTCTGAATTTCAGCCGTCTCTTCCCTTTACCCCGAGTGGGTAAAGGGAAGAGACGGCTGAAATTCAGACTATGCAATGCTTCCAGGGAAATTGTTTGCGAATTGCACAAAACTGCGTGTCCGGGTAATTCAGGTGTCAAAATTGGTTTCTCTAAGAATACTATGAAGAGGAAACTCTGTCTTAATCTAGTATGCCCTATAATTTTTTAAAAATTGGCAAGACTGGGATGCCATACTTTTATGAGTCTGATACGAATACTTGTCTTGGTGAGACTTCGCACACAGTATCATGTTACTCGATTTACTCGGCATCAAATCAAGCGGTGTCTTAGGCATATTTGTCGTTTAATTAGAAGCATCGGAAAGGCATGGTATCCGTAAAAAGGTCTATTTCGGATATCAGCTAGGGTAAAAATCTCTCTATGAGCTCTCCTGGTTTATTAGCAACTTTAATTATTAGCGGAAAAGAGTCTCCCGAACGGTCAAATTATGTGAGTTAGGGAACGAATGTTGTTGACATTGACCCCAACTGTTTACACTACCGGCTTCGGCGATGACTCAACTAAAATTAATATTACAGCAATCTTACAAAAAGAAACAAGAAAATAAAAGGAAAAGGTGTTGAAAAGTATGAAATAATCATAAAAGGCTGCTCATTTCTATGGGGATAAGACATTTTTATAAATCAAAGGCCTTCTTCAACCAAGAATGCGTGATGCCTGACGGAACGGTCGTGATGACGATCGGTAGTGGTCAGTCAAAAGAAACCTGAGGCTTGAGATATTTCTCGATATTTTGGCGTAAAATAAGTCTCATCGAGTTCTCCAAGTGTTAAAACTCAATAAATCTACTCAGGTAATGTCTAAAAGTTCGCTGAGAAACTCAAAACCGCATGTTAGTCAACGGATGAGATTCGTCATTTCCACACAAATTCTTGAAATTTCCGCTACTTTGTCGAATTTTTTGCGTATCAAAATTATGAGTGCCCACAACTTTTAATACAGATAATTGTAGCTTAGGCCTAGTACATTACGCTGATAACAGTCATCATTGATGAAGAGGTCCCACTTTTGAAAAAAATCTGTTTGTTTGGAGGCTATGTCAGCAAAGATGGCAAAGACATCTTTAAGCGAATCACGTTGGGACGTCATAACTTTGCTTGCGTTAAAGATAAGCAGATAGTTTTTACTTGTGTGGAAAGATGAAATAATTATGCAGTAATTCTACCAATTCCTCAAATAAAGGCTCTTTTCCGCTAAGCCTCACGTGACATTTCACGTGACCTGTCAGAAGTACCAATTCTCTTTTGAAATTTTCAGGACGTTAAAATCTTACTGTGTGCTAAATCTGGTTCCATTGCCATTTATACTTTTAGAAATATAATTAATAGATTATTTTCACCAGTAAAAGCCTTTGACCTAGGCCTTAAACTACATGAGTCAGGTGGGTACAGTTTGTAAGCCCGACAATGTAATTCATCACTCTGCTGGATTTTTTTTTTTCACTTCGTCTTTGCGCATTTTTTTCAGTCATCCTCCCTGGCATGAATATTTTTTCTCCCCACCCTCCCCCCTCATCACATTTCTAATGGTCCGTCCCTTTCGAAAACTATTATTGCGAGATTTTACCTGAAGGCTCTTTTGACGTCGCTCAACGTGGCCTTTGTGCCAATACCTCGTTCACGTTTCAAGCAACGCCAAATCCCTCCACTTAGAACATTTACCAATGTTTTGCGGGTTTAGTAAATTTTTGGGTGATTTTTGGGCATTTCGTGAAAGAGATATTTTTTCTTGAAAGATAGATTAAATTGAGGAAAATATGAAATGTTGAAGATTTGATGGATTTGGACAATTAAAATTTAAAGTGAAGAATTAATAGACCGGCGGACACCAAACAGTCCCCTATAGCTACCAACCTGACGCTCTTTTTGAGGGGGTCAACTGTCTGGTAGTGTTCCCAACCCATTTTAATCTTAACAATTCCTTTTAAAACTACTTCAAATTTCACTCCTAATCAGGTAGAATCCCCCTTAAGTTAATTTGATTTGATAACAATCGTGCCAACAGCCAGGTTATGAAGCAATTTCATGTAAAGTTAGGTACGATTTTGCGATTTTAGCACCATTATCTTTTCGTGCAGATAAACATTGTAATTCGGCATGTAATCGCGGGAAATGTTTTAGATCTCTCGCTTTCTGGTGAACATACTTCCGGGAACTTTCTCAGTCTCCCTTCGCCAAACAGATCAGTTTAAAACCGTCCTTGCACTAAGAAATATCATATCGCCTTGCACTAAAATACCTCAATAGGCTCAACTAATTTATTAGTAATTGAAATTCATGAAAAGAAACTCACTAAAGAAATGTCAAATGTGAGTAGTGAACAAATGGTGTTGACATTGACCGCAAGTGTTTACACTACCGGCCTTAGCTATATCACAACCAAAATAAGAGCACGCTTATTAGAACCAAGATACATGTAATGAAAAGACAAGGTGTTGAAAACGTATGATATAATCTAACAAGGCTGCACATTTCTCTGGGAATACGAGATTTTAAATCAACCCCTGCTTCAACTAAGAATGCGTGATGCGTGACGGAACGGCCGGCGACGCCGGATCAGTAGTGGTCAGTACCGCAGTAGAATTCAAAGCAAGGCTTGAGAGATTTCCCGTAAAACAAGTCTCATGGAGTTCTCCAAGCGTTAAAACTCAATAAATCTACTCAGGAGATATCCAAAAGTTCGCTGAGAAACTCAAAACTGCATTTTAGGCAACGGATGAGATTCGTCATTTCCACACAAATTCTTGAAATTTCCGCTACTTTGTCGAATTTTTTGCGTATCAAAATTATGAGTGCCCACAACTTTTAATACAGATAATTGTAGCTTAGGCCTAGTACATTACGCTGATAACAGTCATCATTCATGAAGAGGTCCCACTTTTGAAAAAAATCTGTTTGTTTGGAGGCTATGTCAGCAAAGATGGCAAAGACATCTTTAAGCGAATCACGTTGGGACGTCATAACTTTGCTTGCGTTAAAGATAAGCAGATAGTTTTTACTTGTGTGGAAAGAAGAAATAATTATGCAGTAATTCTGAAAGAATTAGGTCGTTTTATCAAATGTGCAAAGTTTGAGCGAGCATAACGTAACCCCCAATTTTTGGGGTTTCAATTTCCGGTTTGTGTAGTTTTCGGGGTGCCTACAAAAAAAAATTCCTCAAAAAATTAAAAAAGCGAATATATCGAAATAAAGGGCATTTTCGTTCATTGCATATGTTGTTTGACTTGTGTAGAAAAAATGAAGGCAATCCATTTTCCACGAAAATTTGAGTGGTCGGTTCTTACACGGACACGCTCTTAAACAGGTGTGACAACGGGTCTTTCTGCTGTGGCAACGGTTTTTCCGCTCTGAACCCGAACTGGGGTAAACGAACGTAGACGACTGCCCTAACTGGCTGGACAACTGCCCTAGACCGGGAATTAGCTCGGAGCGACTCGCTTGCTGCTGGAAAGGAACTTGTCAAGGCCTTGTCACGGGTTCCAAGGTACCGTCGGATCTGCTACAACTGAAGTCAGGACACTCAGACAACTTGGACTTCACACGTTCATTCTTCGTACTTCGCTGTAACGACGACAAGACTTAAAAGAGGAAGAACATTGCCTTTATCTTACAACTCAAACGAGCATTATAAAAGACAACAAACATCAGAACAATTGGAGGGAGACTGAATAAAATCTTCTTTTCAAACTAAAACAAAACGAACGCATTCAGCTGGAAAGTTCGCAAAGCAACGCAGAGCTGAACAACGTTAGCTTAAACTATGAAAGAAGAACTAATGACAACTTAGATGGCATGAATAGAGTCGGCTGCATTGAAATCGTCAATGAACTAAACTCAGTTTTACAAAATAAATGTGCCAACAAAATTCAACAAAAGATATATGCATGGCTGCTTATTCAGCGTAGAAAGCTGCCTAAAGAAACCTTATTTTTCGGCTAAGTTAAAAAGAAATTTAACTGAAAGACATTTACTTGTACTATGTTTTTCTCATTTGACAATGTTAAAATTTGAACAGCGACGACTATTACGCGAGTGTATTGAAACCTATTTACTTAAGGACGAGCGCGCTAATTGTTTTTGCGACGTCAAGCATGCCACGATGCCACGTCAAGCATGAGCACGCCTGCTAAGTCATAAAACAGACAAATAATAGGGCAGATGGCCATTGCTAGAGCTTTGCCTGGATTTAACGATTTTGGACGTTCGGTGACCCCATTTTTCTTTCGATGGATCATTTTCTCTACTGATTTTCTACGTTTAGGGATAAAAATGAAGAAAATCTATCGACTAGAAGTTTGAAATTTTGGCAAAAAGCACCATCGAATTCCGTTCTTATTAGCTCTTCGTGCATTTCCTGCATTTGTGCGGCGGTTTCACGTAAAAACGTCCTTAAAACACAATATAGGTTGCTTTTCGCAAGTCACTGCTGATCTAAGTTCTGGACACAAACGAATTTTCGACAAATACCAGTAAAACAATGCTCCAACAAAGTAAAAGTCCTATTTTTACCCTTACTGCTATATTTTCCCCTGACACAGGAACAGATTTAGAGAGAAAGTCCTGATCGAGTAAGATAAGTGCGAGTCGAATATTTTACTATACCTTCAAACGTGGAATAAACAAAAAAAATATGTGGGGAAGTGTGATTGGCTGTGACTAGCTGGCAGGAAAATGCATCATGTTTAGTGAGGGCGCCATCTATTGTTAATAGCGAACATTTGCATGACGGTAACTCACACAGAGCCGTTCAGAAATCTGACAACACGGCAAGTAATTTGTGAAGAGCTTGCCTTTCAAGATACCCTCGTCTCTGATCATGTCGTTTATTCTGATAGTATTCTGTGTTACTGTGATCGTATCCGCAACAGTTGATGCCAGCAACGATTTAACCGGGCCAAAGTCATCTCCGGCTCAAACAAGAAAGAGCGACAGTCCAGTTATCGTTAACGCGAACCAAGATTCACGAAACATCGAGAAAACCATCAAATCCCTTGAAACAACTTTGGAGAAAAACTTCCAGGAACTCATACACGTAGTCAACGTTACTTTTGGCGGAAATCCACACGATGGTTCTGGTAAAATATTGTGATTATGTTGTTAATTGCGGCGTTTTTTTTTAATTCTTATTTTTTTCTGGTTTGTGCTTAATTTTATTGCTTTTTGTCTTGGGCAGATTCCTTTTCATCGTGTAAAGAGATTTACGTGAATCATAGGTAAATCGTAACGTTGGATCCTAAATATATGTTACACTCGATATGGAAATTAAAATATGAGAAAGAAGCCAAAACGAAACAAAACACAATATTTTAGTCTCAATGGGTCTCACGGAAAGAGCAAACTGGACGTAAACGAGGATTAAGGGCCACTGGACAGTTTAGGAACTGGAGGCGTTGGAAAGAATATCAGCTAGCTTTTATCTTAGAGAAAAACTACAAAAATGTTTTATATGTGGATCAAGTCGTAACATAGGCGAGGTCTATTTTAATTTTTGATTTGCCATCACATTTCTGTCTTGAGTTCAGTTCTGACCTAAAGCTGGTTTATTCACAGTAGTCCTTAATTACATGTACCCTACACGACCAAGTTTGTAAACAGCCAACTGGTCTGCATGCTTCCTGCCAGCTGGGAATTGCAACCATTAAATGTTTGTTTGAATTATTTGTTTTATCATTCGTTTCCACTGCTTTTAGCCACTGTTTTCACTTTATTAGTACATGTTTTGTTTTGTAATCAGATCGGAAGGCAGCAAAGCTTACTTTCTCCAAATGGGCTCTGGGAAGGTTCCTGTGTATTGTCACATGACCAACCTTGGCGCATGCGGCGGTGGTGGATGGACCCTGGTCATGAAAATTGATGGCGCTAAGGTATGACGTGTGCAGTCTTTGTCCAGTTGATATTAAGAGTCAGAGATGAAAAGAGTTAGGTGACTGAGATTCGCTGCAGTTACTGAGCAAGGCAAAATAAAGTTATACTGCTTCATATTATCGCGAGTCAAATAATTACGAAAATACAACCAGGGGTTGTAAAATAGCTAGTCCGCGAAATGTCCGTAAACCCTGGGGTTATACAACTTTGTAAGGGCTTTTAGATGGGCTTGTAAACGAAGGGCTTATATATCCGAGGGGCTTATAACCGGAATATAAAACCCGTTTGGAAACGAGTTTTAGCTACACATGTTGACCGAAAAAGGTGTTTCATTTACTGGTAATTAAGCTTTAAAACGTAAAAAAAAAAACGACCTCAAAACGAAGAAAGCTAGAGGGGGCTAATAACCTGATTTATTTTTGGCTTGCAGCTGTAGGTAGATGGCTTACTACCGGGGGAGAATTAAAAGCAGGGGAGTGGAGGGGTAGGGGGGAGGGGGGGGGGGACTTAAAGCGGCAGTTCATGCCAATACCATTCCACTATTGTAAACACGTGCCCTTTATGAAAGATAATGCAACCTCCGGCACTATTTGACTTCGGTATGTAACTTGATATTTTTTCCATTCTTTCTTATTTTTGTTCTCAATAGTCAACCTTTGGTTACGATTCTAACTTCTGGAGCGACAAAATCGACTTTAACTTTCCAGGAGGCAAGACTGGGTTTGATGCACAACAGACCAAGTTACCGACCTACTGGAACACACCTTTCTCCAAGATCTGTCTTGGTATGAAGATCGGCCAACAGATCAACTTCATTGTCTTAAGCAAGCATGCCAACTCTCTGTACTCACTGATCGCGGACGGGCGATACCGCGCCACCTCACTGGGTCGTAACATGTGGAAGACGCTGATTGGCTCACAGGCCTCCTTGCAGCTGAACTGTAACATGGAAGGCTTCAATGCTGGGGGGAATTCTAATTCTCATTCGAAAGTAAGAATCGGCATTCTTGGTAACAACGAAAATGACTGCAACAGCTGTGATTCCAGAATCGGGTTTGGTACTGGAAGGTATCCTGATAACTCCAACACGTGTGGAAACACTGCTGTTGCACGTCCTGACAATGGAGACAAACACATCAAAGCCATGGGTTACATCCTGGTGCAGTGAACGAAAACTGACACAGAAACTTTAGAAATCTGTAGAAGACGTGCTGTTAGAGAAACAGAAAAGTGCAAAGTAGGAACTAAAACGATTTCGACAGATTGATCTTAGCAGTGTGTCAGCAGGTTCTGTTAGTTTTTCTTTTGTTTGTTTTTTATTCGTTGTTGTTGTTTTTTTTTATGAGAAACAGTTGTCAAGTATTTAAGAAATAGAAAACATGTACCGTGTTTCTATCGAGTTATACAAAACACCAGTGGAAGTTTGGGAGAACGAGATTTGCTGTGGGAACAAGAGCCACAGGCGAGTGTTTCCACAGCTTTTTCGAGTTCTCCCAAACTTTCACGGAGTGTTTGTATAACTTGATAGAAACACGAAGTACATGTTTTCTATTTCTTTTCGAAAACACCACGACCGAGAAAAAGGAAAACAACTTGTTAACTTTGGATATCAAAATGTAAATTCTCTTTGCTTGCTCCATCACTACGTCAACAGCGCACACTAGTTCTGTGTCTCCATCGAGTTATACAAACACGATTTTTAACCAATCAGCGTGCGTGTTTTCTTAGGACTGCTTTCTAAATAACAAATAAACAGGTGCTGGGAATCGACATTTTCAACTGATATTTAAGTATTTTTCACGCATGCATTACACATGAGATGAGCTCAACCCTTTAGCTTCCAGCAACTGATGTTCATTCTTACAAATCAGGGAAACTTAATGGAGCGCAGGCTTCTTAGATGCGGTTCTCTTGTTCGCCTTTAATACATTCAATCATTTTCTTGTGTTTAAATACAGTGTACGAATCGTCAGCTTCTACGTTCACTATAAATGATCAACTGAAAAGTTCGAAGTCAAAACGAAGGAGCGGTTAGTAAATGATCAGGGGCTAGTTTTGTTTGCTCAGTTGAGTTGCGGTAAGAGATGCGCGAACGCAGGCTGAGCGTTTTGCTAGTAGAAGATCATATGCAAATTTCCGAAAAGTAAAAGAA
>JAHPZR010035572.1:40000-47469 GCA_019787425.1 Platygyra sinensis
TGTGCGCTGTTGACGTAGTGATGGAGCAAGCAAAGAGAATTTACATTTTGATATCCAAAGTTAACAAGTTGTTTTCCTTTTTCTCGGTCGTGGTGTTTTCGAAAAGAAATAGAAAACATGTACTTCGTGTTTCTATCAAGTTATACAAACACTCCGTGAAAGTTTGGGAGAACTCGAAAAAGCTGTGGAAACACTCGCCTGTGGCTCTTGTTCCCACAGCAAATCTCGTTCTCCCAAACTTCCACTGGTGTTTTGTATAACTCGATAGAAACACGGTACATGTTTTCTATTTCTTAAATACTTGACAACTGTTTCTCATAAAAAAAAACAACAACAACGAATAAAAAACAAACAAAAGAAAAACTAACAGAACCTGCTGACACACTGCTAAGATCAATCTGTCGAAATCGTTTTAGTTCCTACTTTGCACTTTTCTGTTTCTCTAACAGCACGTCTTCTACAGATTTCTAAAGTTTCTGTGTCAGTTTTCGTTCACTGCACCAGGATGTAACCCATGGCTTTGATGTGTTTGTCTCCATTGTCAGGACGTGCAACAGCAGTGTTTCCACACGTGTTGGAGTTATCAGGATACCTTCCAGTACCAAACCCGATTCTGGAATCACAGCTGTTGCAGTCATTTTCGTTGTTACCAAGAATGCCGATTCTTACTTTCGAATGAGAATTAGAATTCCCCCCAGCATTGAAGCCTTCCATGTTACAGTTCAGCTGCAAGGAGGCCTGTGAGCCAATCAGCGTCTTCCACATGTTACGACCCAGTGAGGTGGCGCGGTATCGCCCGTCCGCGATCAGTGAGTACAGAGAGTTGGCATGCTTGCTTAAGACAATGAAGTTGATCTGTTGGCCGATCTTCATACCAAGACAGATCTTGGAGAAAGGTGTGTTCCAGTAGGTCGGTAACTTGGTCTGTTGTGCATCAAACCCAGTCTTGCCTCCTGGAAAGTTAAAGTCGATTTTGTCGCTCCAGAAGTTAGAATCGTAACGAAAAGTCGACTATTGAGAACAAAATAAAGAGTGGAAAAACATCACATTATACACATAAGCCACACAGTGGAGGTTGAATCAACTTCAAGGACAGCGGTATCAAGGGCAACTGTTTAAAAACGGGAAATTAATTCATTGACAAGCTTATTACATGATTAATACAACCCGTGGTAGGATTTAAATTTTTCAGTAAACAATTTTGTTAGACAAAAGGGTTTCACAATAACGTTTGGACGTCTTAAGATAAACCCTGGTCAAAAGTACCAGTTTTAGCCAACTTTTTATAACAACTTTACAGAAAACAATTCGACCGAACCAGTTCCCTAGTCAATCTATATGCACGTGCTGCACTCAAGCGACAACTTCAACATTTACGTGCGGTGAATCTCAATTACGTAAAGCATCTCTGACCCTTAATATCGATTGGACAAAGATTGCACACGTCATACCTTAGCGCCATCAATTTTCATGGCCAGAGTCCATCCACCACCGCCGCATGCGCCAAGGTTAGTCATGTGACAATACACAGGAAACTTCCCAGAGTCCATTTGAAGAAAGTAAGCTTTGTTTCCTTCCGATCTGATTACAAAACAAAACATGTACTAATACAGTAAAACCGTAGCTAAAAACTATATATACATCTCATTTAGAAATTAATCAAGATATGCGTTTTATCCCAGACTCTTAATATCGATTGGACAAAGAAAGCACACGTCATATCTTAGCGCCATCAATTTTCAGGATCACATTTTAATCATGGACACAGATCGCTACAACAGTTCTATATACATATTATCTAAATTTCTTAAGTCCACTCCCCCAAAAAAGGGTTTTTCGGAACTAATGGCAACAAATGACGAAACAAGTAATGCAAATAAACATTATGGTTACAACTAGCAGGAAACAAACCAGTGGCTATTCACAAACATGGCCGAGGAATTCAACTCGGGTTTAAAGAGAACAACATTAGCTAGTGGTCAGAACGGAACTCAAGACGAAACAAATAACGATAAAACAAAATTTAAAACAGGCCTCGTCTTTGTTACGCCTTCTATCCAACTATAAATTATTTTTGGTAGTTCTTCTCTAAGAGAAAAGCTAGTATATCCTTTATGACGTTCCAAAATCTTGAAATATCAAATGGCCCTATACCCTAGTTTACGTCTAGTATGCTCTTTCCGTGAGACAAATGGAGACTAAAATATTGTGTTTTGTTTCGTTTTGTTTCTTTCTCATGTTTTAATTTCCTTATTGAATGCACCGTATACTTAACTTTCGACGTAACTACTTACTTATTATTCCCGTAAATCTCTTTACACGATGAAAAGGAATCTGTCCAAGACAGAATGCAATGAAATTAAGCACAAACCAGAAAGATGATAATTGAAGAACAAAAAAAAAACACTAAACTAGTTAAAACCATAATCAAGAAGATTTTACCTGCTTTGTCGGGATGATTTCCACCAGATGTAGCGTTGACTACGTGTATAAGTTCCTGGAAGTTTTTCTCCAAAGTTGTTTCAAGAGATTTGATGGTTTTCTCGATGTTGCGTGAATCTTGGTTCACGTTAACGATAACTAGGTTGTCGCTCTTTCTCGTGGGAGCCGGAGATGCCGGCTTTAACCCGGTTGAAACGTTGCTGTCATCAACTGTTGCGGATACGATCACAGTAACACAGGATAGCAACAGAATCAACCACACGATCAGAGACGAGCGCATCTTGAAAGGTTATCTCTTAACAAATTACTTGCCGTGTTGTCAGATTTCTGAAACGGCTCTGTGTGAGTTACCGTCATGCAAATGTTCGCTATTAACAATAGATGGCGCCCTCACTAAACATGATGCATTTTCCTGCCAGCTAGTCACAGCCAATCACACTTCCCCACAAATTTTTTTTTTGTTTATTCCACGTTTGAAGGTATAGTAAAATATTCGACTCGCACTTATCTTACTCGATCAGGACTTTCTCTCTAAATCTGTTCCTGTGTCAGGGGAAAATATAGCAGTAAGGGTAAACATAGGACTTTTACTTTGTTGGAGCATTGTTTTACTGGTATTTGTCGAAAATTCTTTTGTGTCCAGAACTTAGATCAGCAGTGACTTGCGAAAAGCAACCTATATTGTGTTTTAAGGACGTTTTTGCGTGAAACCGCCGCACAAATGCAGGAAATGCACGAAGAGCTAATAAGAACGGAATTCGATGGTGCTTTTTGCCAAAATTTCAAACTTCTAGTCGATAGATTTTCTTCATTTTTATCCCTAAACGTAGAAAATCAGTAGAGAAAATGATCCATCGAAAGAAAAATGGGGTCACCGAACGTCCAAAATCGTTAAATCCAGGCAAAGCTCTAGCAATGGCCATCTGCCCTATTATTTGTCTGTTTTATGACTTAGCAGGCGTGCTCATGCTTGACGTGGCATCGTGGCATGCTTGACGTCGCAAAAACAATTAGCGCGCTCGTCCTTAAATAAATAGGTTTCAATACACTCGCGTAATAGTCGTCGCTGTTCAAATTTTAACATTGTCAAATGAGAAAAAACATAGTACAAGTAAATGTCTTTCAGTTAAATTTCTTTTTAACTTAGCCGAAAAATAAGGTTTCTTTAGGCAGCTTTCTACGCTGAATAAGCAGCCATGCATATATCTTTTGTTGAATTTTGTTGGCACATTTATTTTGTAAAACTGAGTTTAGTTCATTGACGATTTCAATGCAGCCGACTCTATTCATGCCATCTAAGTTGTCATTAGTTCTTCTTTCATAGTTTAAGCTAACGTTGTTCAGCTCTGCGTTGCTTTGCGAACTTTCCAGCTGAATGCGTTCGTTTTGTTTTAGTTTGAAAAGAAGATTTTATTCAGTCTCCCTCCAATTGTTCTGATGTTTGTTGTCTTTTATAATGCTCGTTTGAGTTGTAAGATAAAGGCAATGCTCTTCCTCTTTTAAGTCTTGTCGTCGTTACAGCGAAATACGAAGAATGAACGTGTGAAGTCCAAGTTGTCTGAGTGTCCTGACTTCAGTTGTAGCAGATCCGACGGTACCTTGGAACCCGTGACAAGGCCTTGACAAGTTCCTTTCCAGCAGCAAGCGAGTCGCTCCGAGCTAATTCCCGGTCTAGGGCAGTTGTCCAGCCAGTTAGGGCAGTCGTCTACGTTCGTTTACCCCAGTTGGAGTTCAGAGCGGAAAAACCGTTGCCACAGCAGAAAGACCCGTTGTCACACCTGTTTAAGAGCGTGTCCGTGTAAGAACCGACCACTCAAATTTTCGTGGAAAATGGATTGCCTTCATTTTTTCTACACAAGTCAAACAACATATGCAATGAACGAAAATGCCCTTTATTTCGATAGATTCGCTTTTTTAATTTTTTGAGGAATTTTTTTTTGTAGGCACCCCGAAAACTACACAAACCGGAAATTGAAACCCCAAAAATTGGGGGTTACGTTATGCTTGCTCAAACTTTGCACATTTGATAAAACGACCTAATTCTTTCAGAATTACTGCATAATTCTTTCTTCTTTCCACACAATTAAAAACTATCTGCTTATCTTTAACGCAAGCAAAGTTATGACGTCCCAACGTGATCCGCTTAAAGATGTCTTTGCCATCTTTGCTGACATAGCCTCCAAACAAACAGATTTTTTTCAAAAGTGGGACCTCTTCATGAATGATGACTGTTATCAGCGTAATGTACTAGGCCTAAGCTACAATTATCTGTATTAAAAGTTGTGGGCACTCATAATTTTGATACGCAAAAAATTCGACAAAGTAGCGGAAATTTCAAGAATTTGTGTGGAAATGACGAATCTCATCCGTTGCCTAAAATGCAGTTTTGAGTTTCTCAGCGAACTTTTGGATATCTCCTGAGTAGATTTATTGAGTTTTAACGCTTGGAGAACTCCATGAGACTTGTTTTACGGGAAATCTCTCAAGCCTTGCTTTGAATTCTACTGCGGTACTGACCACTACTGATCCGGCGTCGCCGGCCGTTCCGTCACGCATCACGCATTCTTAGTTGAAGCAGGGGTTGATTTAAAATCTCGTATTCCCAGAGAAATGGGCAGCCTTGTTAGATTATATTATACGTTTTCAACACCTTGTCTTTTCATTACATGTATCTTGGTTCTAATAAGCGTGCTCTTATTTTGGTTGTGATATAGCTAAGGCCGGTAGTGTAAACACTTGTGGTCAATGTCAACACCATTTGTTCACTACTCACATTTGACATTTCTTTAGTGAGTTTCTTTTCATGAATTTCAATTACTAATAAATTAGTTGAGCCTATTGAGGTATTTTAGTGCAAGGCGATATGATATTTCTTAGTGCAAGGACGCTTTTAAACTGATCTGTTTGGCGAAGGGAGAGGGGAAAAAAGTGAAAACCACAACTGAGAAAGTTCCCGGAAGTATGTTCACCAGAAAGCGAGAGATCTAAAACATTTCCCGCGATTACATGCCGAATTACAATGTTTATCTGCACGAAAAGATAATGGTGCTAAAATCGCAAAATCGTACCTAACTTTACATGAAATTGCTTCATAACCTGGCTGTTGGCACGATTGTTATCAAATCAAATTAAGTTAAGGGGGGATTCTACCTGATTAGGAGTGAAATTTGAAGTAGTTTTAAAAGGAATTGTTAAGATTAAAATGGGTTGGGAACACTACCAGACAGTTGACCCCCTCAAAAAGAGCGCCAGGTTGGTAGCTATAGGGGACTGTTTGGTGTCCGCCGGTCTATTAATTCTTCACTTTAAATTTTAATTTTCCAAATCCATCAAATCTTCAACATTTCATATTTTCCTCAATTTAATCTATCTTTCAAGAAAAAATATCTCTTTCACGAAATGCCCAAAAATCACCCAAAAATTTACTAAACCCGCAAAACATTGGTAAATGTTCTAAGTGGAGGGATTTGGCGTTGCTTGAAACGTGAACGAGGTATTGGCACAAAGGCCACGTTGAGCGACGTCAAAAGGGCCTTCAGGTAAAATCTCGCAATAATAGTTTTCGAAAGGGACGGACCATTAGAAATGTGATGAGGGGGGAGTGTGGGGAGAAAAAATATTCATGCCAGGGAGGATGACTGAAAAAAATGCGCAAAGACGAAGTGAAAAAAAAAATCCAGCAGAGTGATGAATTACATTGTCGGGCTTACAAACTGTACCCACCTGACTCATGTAGTTTAAGGCCTGGGTCAAAGGCTTTTACTGGTGAAAATAATCTATTAATTATATTTCTAAAAGTATAAATGGCAATGGAACCAGATTTAGCACACAGTAAGATTTTAACGTCCTGAAAATTTCAAAAGAGAATTGGTACTTCTGACAGGTCACGTGAAATGTCACGTGAGGCTTAGCGGAAAATAGCCGTTATTTGAGGAATTGGTAGAATTACTGCATAATTATTTCATCTTTCCACACAAGTAAAAACTATCTGCTTATCTTTAACGCAAGCAAAGTTATGACGTCCCAACGTGATTCGCTTAAAGATGTCTTTGCCATCTTTGCTGACATAGCCTCCAAACAAACAGATTTTTTTCAAAAGTGGGACCTCTTCATCAATGATGACTGTTATCAGCGTAATGTACTAGGCCTAAGCTACAATTATCTGTATTAAAAGTTGTGGGCACTCATAATTTTGATACGCAAAAAATTCGACAAAGTAGCGGAAATTTCAAGAATTTGTGTGGAAATGACGAATCTCATCCGTTGACTAACATGCGGTTTTGAGTTTCTCAGCGAACTTTTAGACATTACCTGAGTAGATTTATTGAGTTTTAACACTTGGAGAACTCGATGAGACTTATTTTACGCCAAAATATCGAGAAATATCTCAAGCCTCAGGTTTCTTTTGACTGACCACTACCGATCGTCATCACGACCGTTCCGTCAGGCATCACGCATTCTTGGTTGAAGAAGGCCTTTGATTTATAAAAATGTCTTATCCCCATAGAAATGAGCAGCCTTTTATGATTATTTCATACTTTTCAACACCTTTTCCTTTTATTTTCTTGTTTCTTTTTGTAAGATTGCTGTAATATTAATTTTAGTTGAGTCATCGCCGAAGCCGGTAGTGTAAACAGTTGGGTCAATGTCAACAACATTCGTTCCCTAACTCACATAATTTGACCGTTCGGGAGACTCTTTTCCGCTAATAATTAAAGTTGCTAATAAACCAGGAGAGCTCATAGAGAGATTTTTACCCTAGCTGATATCCGAAATAGACCTTTTTACGGATACCATGCCTTTCCGATGCTTCTAATTAAACGACAAATATGCCTAAGACACCGCTTGATTTGATGCCGAGTAAATCGAGTAACATGATACTGTGTGCGAAGTCTCACCAAGACAAGTATTCGTATCAGACTCATAAAAGTATGGCATCCCAGTCTTGCCAATTTTTAAAAAATTATAGGGCATACTAGATTAAGACAGAGTTTCCTCTTCATAGTATTCTTAGAGAAACCAATTTT